>MU189139.1:0-16452 GCA_016904865.1 Pissodes strobi | reverse complement strand
TGGATAGGTAGAGGTGGGCATGTTTTATGGCCACCGAGGCAGTCCGAAATGGCTGAGAGATTTAAAGAGGCTTGTACATTCGATGCCAAATTTCACCAGGGAAAACTGGATTGAAAGAATAACACACCATTCAACGAAATTCGAGAAAATCCTGAAATATTGTTTTAAGCAAATATATAGTGGTACAGAGCGCCCATTTCGAAAATCTGCTGAAGTATACAAGAAGAAGCAAAGCTATCATATTTTTAACTATCTTGAGTTTAAGTGATTCATGAAACATGAAATGACAAACAGGTCCAGTTTATAACAACTTTTTATAATTTAACTTTTACCATTTTTCTTAAGCATACGATTAACCCTTTCTATGGTTCTTTTATGCGGTGTAATTCGATTTGCAAATGTATCAGAACAAATTCTTCTTGCCCCCACACAATTACCGAATGCTTGTCCATAAATTAGATGCATGCCAACATAAATAAAAACGACTGGTGGTTTTCGTGTTATACAAAAACTAAAACGGCTAATTTTATTGACATAAATATAGAGTATCTTTTTAAAGAGGAACGACCAAAGTATTTAAAAAATCAGTTTTCAGCTCTTTAAAATGACACCTGTGAAGATTTTTCCAAAATGAATCTGCTGTCAAGTCCGTTCCTGAGTTCCTCGACGTTGTAAAAGATATACTGTAAAATGGTTTTATGAGTCCTTACGGCCTACATAAAATATTTTCATTTAGATTATACAAGTCCGTTCAAAAGTTGGAGCCGGAGTTGGAGCCCTTTGGGTCTCTGTATTTCCGTTAAGGCGCACTGCAGGATTTTCTTTTCTGTGACAAATTAGGTTTATTTGAACCTGCTCTATATGCTCTCGAAAGTATGCCATATACTTACCGGACACCTTCTAAAAAGCTGAAAACCTCACCCAAAATATGGAAACTGATATTTCAAGTTACTAAACTATAGTGGTTGAGATTATTGTCTGATTCTGCATTTTAGATTGAGAATGAATATAACTATTTTATATGTGTACGCTCAGAATACCGACAATTAAACTCCTAACAATAACTATAGATTTCGATATAACCTAACACCGATATAAAAATAATATAATATATCAAAATGCCAGCGTTCAAAATGTCCATAAAATAATGGTCAGGTAGAGTAGGGGTGGTATTCATCGTGTCTCAAGTTGAATAAATGTATTAATATCATGTAAAGTGACGGAAATAAAATTTCGTACACTGAGGTTAATATTTTATGTCATTTTTGAATATATTTTACCTTTATCTCACCTTTATACTTTGCGTTTCTTACTTCAGTAACAACAGAAAAAGGGTATAATATAAAATTATTTATTCGAAGAAAGTATTCCTATGCAAATGGTAGTTGAGGGAGTTGGAAAACTAAAAAGCACTATACAAGACCTCAATACTAAATGGATAGAAAGACTGGAAATGGTAAAATAAATTTTTTAAAGAAAAATCAGAATAATAATATACGACAAGATATGACTTCAAAATTAATTATAAAACAGATTATTCAAATAATAAAAAAAAATTGGTTTAATATTTTAAAACGGATCAATTTTTTCCACCAATAGGTTTAAACGTATAGGCATTGATGCCACCAGCATTTGGGCGTTAAACATTTTAATTATTTTAGATTTTTTCAATTTTATTCCATAAATCATGGATGGAAATAATTGTTTTTGTTGATTTCTTCCACGATATATCCCCAAACGTTTTCAATTGGATTGATATCAGGGCTTCTTGAGGGCCAAGGTAAAAATGAAATGTAATTTTCCGGTATTCGGTCCGTAACTCTCCTTGCTGTATGGACGGGGCAGATATCATACTGGTATACAAAGTTTTCTTGATGAAATATATTGTTTACTGATGGCAACCTAATATTTTGAAGGATGTGTATATAAGCTTGAGTGTTAAATCATCCTCTGGAAGTCATATTCCCTCATATCATTATACAATGCTCATACATTAACAGAAAATCTTCCACTTGTTTTAACATGTTGGGTATATCTTTCTTCATACCTTGTACACTCTAATCTACCCGCTATAATAAGACTGAAAAATCTTCTCATCGGTAAATACTACCTTAGTCCAAAAATCCATACTTTGCGGTAATATTCCATCGCAAACCCCATTATTTGCTCTTTATTCGTACCGGTCAAAAATGGCGTTTTAGCAGCTGTCTGCTAGTAGTTCCGAATTTTTCTTTACTTATACGATTTCTTGCCGTTCTCACTGTCTCCGGAAAATAAGTTTGGTTATGTGCTTTTACTGCTGTCTGAAATGGATTGTTTCGCAAATAATCTATTAGATCATTATCTTGATTTTCGTTTAAAATTTGTTTCCTACCACTTCCAGCCCTTCTATCCAATGATCCCATTTAGTTCTGAGGCTTTGTATAGTGCTTCTAGGTTTCCCAACTTGCTCAGCTATTCTTCGTAGAGAAACACCTTCTTCGAATAAAGCAATTAATCTCGCCTTCTTGAGTTGATTCATGGTCACAAACTTTGTTAAAGGGTATTTCCAGGCGATCTAGGTATACAAAAGCCAACTTCACATTGGGAAAAAATTAGTGTACGAAATTTTATTTCTGTCACTGTAAATCCCTGTCATGATACTTGTTTTAGGCCTTATTTAGGGTTTATTATAGTTAACACATATTTAATATCTAAACGATCGTGCATAAAGTTTAGACGTGTGGAATCGAGAAGTGGCTATCTATATGTGTGTCTTGGGTCCAAAAGCATGAACATCATACTTAAACTCAATTTTGGGTATTTTTGAAAATTCTTTTATTAAACAAAACCTGACTACGAACAAATCTTCTTTCATTCATGTTTAACTACCAATTTATTTCAGTTTTGTACTCACTCCTCTATCATATTTTCTTATACCACACATCATACGTACATAGCAGTTTTGAATTTAATGGATACGATACAACTGGCCTCAGAAGGCAAGCACCATACACCGTATTTTTGCACCCGACGAGCGTTTCGCTAACCATGTTAGCATCATCAGGAGGTGATTAAAACTAAAATTAAAATCTACCTAACTCTCTTTTTGCGTTTGCTTAATCAAGCGGAACTAAAAAGAACCAATCCTGGAATCCCACTAGTCACGCTTGATCAATCAATACAATGGACTATACGGAATAGGCCCTCTATCTCTATTTAAACTATTTTTACATTTAATAATTTCCATACTTTCATATGCGTCTAATAATTTCCTATCAGTGTTATTATGAATTAATTTTAAATTTTTAATTGTTACTCTATGATTATTATCAAAATCATGCGCGGCAACACTTGATTTTTCTGTTCTACCATACTTTAAATGAGCTATATTTTCTTTAATCGTTTTTATAGATCTTTTAGTTTGCCCAACATATTTTTGGTTACAATCCATACATCCAATTTCATATATTCCACTTCTTTCTAATATTTCAATTTTGTACTTTGGACCACCTAATAATTTCTTAATGTTAAACTGAGTCTGGTATACTAATTTTAAACCTACTTCCTTAAAAACTTTTTGGAGTCCTCTAGTATACTGAGGATTATACGGTATCGAAACATATTTTGTATTTTCATCCTGATTAAACAATACAAATGAAACCGCTTCTGTCCTGTCGATATATGAATCTGGCCCTTAAAAAGAGAATAGCCAGGTGTTATATATACTCCACTCTTCTGTACGGTGTAGAGGCTTGGGCACTGTCAGACACTATGGAAAGAAAGAGGCAAGCTTTTGAAATGTGGATTTTCAGAAGAATTCTTAGAATCTCTTGGATAGAAATAATTACCAATGAAGAAGTACTTCGAAGAATGGGATGTGAACCTGAAATCACGATTACTGTAAAACGTAGAAAATTAGAGTATTTTGGCCATATCATGAGAAATAGCAAGTACAGAATTCTCCAAAACCTAGTTCAAGGCAAGGTTGATGGCCGACGAGGACCTGGGAGAAGAAGAATTTCTTAGCTAGCTAACTTGAGAAAATGGTTTGGAGCAACATCTACTGAACTGTTTCGATGCGCAGCCAATAAGATCCGCATAGCTATGATGATAGCCAACGTCCGTAATCGGATAGGGCAATAGAAGAAGAAGAAGATCCTGATTAACGAAAGAAGTGGAATCACGAATGGTCTTTCTAAACAAATGCCTATTAATTAGTTTATTTATTAAGTTAGTATTGAATTGTGGATAAAATTCTGTTTTAGTGCATGTTGCCGAAAGTTCCAAATCCCAACATAGTGGATACACCGTATTTCAAAGAGTAATCTGCGATAAGACCAGACAATTGCATAAGGTTATTTGTAACCAAGTCTCAAACGGCGTACTTAAAGCTTTTATGCCCAATTTTCATTATGTTCGGAAGTTTAAGATTAACGTCAGGCAGTATATCAAGAATTCTGCTACATCCGAACAATTTAAAGCTACAATCTACAATATATAAAGATATTTTAAATGGTTCTTTGCCCTGACCACGCCCAAAAAGAAGCGCTTGGAATTTCTTCAGATTCCACACCAGGTAGTGATTCGTAGAGACCTTCAATGTCTTTAGGTCGAAATGACATGTAAGTAAACCTAAAGTCATCGGCATATTGATGTTAATTGTCGTGTTCAAGAGTTGCAGCCAATTGAGAACTAAGTATACAGGGGACGTGGTATGTGCAGGGGACCCAGAATGAAATTCTGAGGAACGCTAGATACAACATCCAACGGATTTGACTTTCATGTATGCTGAACGATTGGGTTAAATGGCTACTAACAAGCATACAAGCATGTTTATCAAAACCGAGGTATGTCCAGATACTCATTAGAGGCAGCTGATTAATACGTCAGGAAACGTGGCTAACTCTATGTAACTCTATGTAATGAACAGTGGGGTAATACTTTAGTAGCATGGACAAGACAAATCTATTCCGTATGAGTCAATTACTTCCGAGATTGCAGAAAAAAGGTAATTAAGAACTTCACTAGAGATGGCAAAAAACACCTTCTTATTACGTCGATAATGATTTAATGTAGTTAGATCTGAGCTCAAGAGTTTTATGGCATCGATAAAAAATTGTTAACATTTTCCGCGTTTCCAAGATGAGCTAGAATAATTCTAGAGGGTCTTATATATAAACTCAGCCCTTTCAAAACTTTTAGTCATTTGAATTAAAATTATTTTGGAGAAAGGCTTTCTCTGCATTGTCAATGGCTAATGTAACATCATTTCTCCGTTACCTGTGATTTCCCCAGTGTGCCAAAAATAAAAATGCCTGCAATGCAGCAACTGACGATAATTTTGTATGAACTTGGTTGAATTTGTCGTGCTTCATTGAAACCTCTGCATAATTACCGTCGAAATCAATAAAATTGACAGTTCTCTGTAACTGACTTACACCAGAAGAACTTGACTCAGCGACTGTTATCGTATATCAAAGCGAACTTGTGAGGTAATAACTCAAAAACGGAAAATCGGATTGTCAAAGGCAAATATGAAGGGCACAGGAATAAAACAAGGAGGATCCAAAATATTATCTTTCCTGTTTTTTACATTTATAGTGTGCTACTATAAAGCTTTTTCTTATGAGCAGCATTGGCGGCATAAAACCTGAAATGTTACATAGATTTTATATCAGAAAAATCTGCTAAACAGGTATAAGGCTAGGAAGGTCCGCGCGCTATACGTTTAAAAAAAGGAGATTGCAGGGCCATCGGTGTTAGCCAGTCTCGTCGATCGAGGAGGTTTAGTTTTAAAGCAACTTGCGGTGCGGTACCAGCGTGACTTTTTATAGCTAATATACACATTTGAACGAGCGTTTTACTGTATTTTGTGGCAAAAATGATCTGTGAGAATGTTCCACAACGGTCAAAAAAGAGGTCTAGAACTGGACGAATCCAAGATGTGATGGAGGATGTTCGATTGGCTTCCCACGAGCAAGGTCCTGCATATTTCTGTAAACATCGTAAATGTTTTGAAGTTACAACAAACGAACAACGTAAGTCGATCTTGTCACATTTTAAACATTTGCCCACAAATAATGAAAAAAAAATAGATATTTATGCAGTTTGATTTCGGTAACTCCAGTTCAAAGGCGGAAACTAAATTTCATGACAGCGTATTTTCCCACAAAATTAGGGTAAAAGAAACCGACCAAATAGTTGAGAAATTGGTTGGCTACAAAGCTTTTCTGAGCATCCATGGCATCAGCAAAGGAAAGCTAGATCACCTTTCGAAAGCCAAAAAATATATATCAATCGGATTTAGTAGAGATACTTCAAACAAAGTAATTTTTGGGCCGTATCGGTTCATGTGTGGAGCAAATGGACATTGTATTGAACTATGGAGAACTCCTCCATCATGACCATGTAGACGGTCTTGTCTTACCAAATCTGTAACAATCGATGTTTATCACCTCATTACGGACGTATCTGCAAGCAGTGCTAAAGTCCACAGGTTTAACAGCAAAAAGTTTTAGAGCCAGAACAGTTTAGCAATTTGCGACGAGCTAATCTCAACACGTGCCAGAAACTTGTGCCCAAAACACATCCGGACGCTTATCTAGAATATTCTGCGCTAGAATCCATTTTAATACGTATTAAAGAAAAAAGAACACAACATGCATACCCGACGTGACGCAAACAAAGGCTGAAAACACGGCACCCTTTCAGCAATCAAGCGGAGCTCACAATGCAGGCCACTATGATATATATCAGACATTTTTATTATTATTAAGGTATACCTTAATAATAATAAAAAATTATAACTTTTCATATTCAATTTTTGCCATTCAATATTTTGCCAAGATTAAGTTCTCCGTTTGTCATATTTATTAACAATAGACAATAAACCCAATTTAAAAAAAAATCCAATTTTTGCTATTTGTAAAAGGCTGAAAATCTATCAAACAACGCTGTAAACGATACCTCTCAAATTAATCAATATTATAGGGACAAATTTATTTGAGGCACGCGTGTAAGTTTTAATATGAATTTTGGTTAGGCTGAGTTAGTTTCGACCAGCTTTGGTTTGGAGGGTTAGTTTAAGTTACATAGAGGATTAGTTTGAGTTTCAATAAGTACATCCTCGGTAAAAAAGAGAAACATCTAAAAATAAAACCTCTAAGGTGATGCACCTCAAGGTAATAAGTGCAGTTTCCATAAGATAGCTTTGGTAATAAGGGTTTTGACTGGTCTACTTTAGATTAGCTAAGTTAGCTTGAATTATTTTCCATTGGTTTTGGTTAGTTTAGGCTAGTTCGGGTTAATTTTGGTTAGTCTTGGCTAACTGAATGAACTAAAACCCATATTGATAATAACGCTCGGCATTTCAATTTGGAGAAACCTTGATATTTTCGGGAATCTTAGTGTCAAGCTTTTGTCTGTCGGAAGTTTGATTGTCGATATTTTTTAGCAGCCCCGATCTATTTATATAATTTTATTTAAAAAAAAACGATAAAATTTATTTTCCTAGGAAGCATCTTTACTTAAAAGCTCAGTTGAATCCCAACTTGTACTGCATAATAGAAAGTTGAACTACCCATTGAGGTTCAACTGATCTGAGCTTAAATCGGCAGGGTTTTTCCATATATTTTGGAGTTTTCATTTGAATAAAGAGAAAAACTTAAAATTTTGAATGTTGAAATGTTTCACGGTTTCACCTGAAGTACCAGAATTTGATGTCAAAAATATTGATATCGTTTTTTGATACTTGGTTGTGTTTTTAAACATTCTGTGTATTATTTTTTGTATATACCTATCGCTAATTTTTTTCTAAAATATACGCATATTATAGGTTTCTTTTGTTTTTATTTATAAATTTTAATTGTTTACTTAATTTAAAAAATTTAAATTAAAAAAAAAACGAAAGCAAACCCATGATATGCGTTTATTTTAAAAATAAATAAGAAATGTATTGACAAAAATAATGATTGTTTGACGACTTTGACGTTAGATTTTTGTCTTATTGATCTGTGGTTATATTACGCAGATATAGGAATAACGTTAATGCGACTCGACAAGAGTATCGGCTACTGTTTCTAACTACTTAGACAAACTGGTTTCGAAAATGAAATAATGTATATTGCTTAATAATTTCGTGAAACAAAAGAAAAGAAACTTGGCAGAGAGAAAACTGGTTGTGCTTGAATATAACAATGACGACCAAAATATTTTTTAATTTTAAATTTTAGAAAACCAGTGAATTTCCATTCCAGATGATGGAACCTTCTTCTCATGAAAAAAAAAATATATGTAAGGTTTTAATAAAAGAAAAGTATTTCCTTATTACTATGTGCAAGATCCGTTAAGTGCCATCTGGCGAACCCCGTAGCATTTTTATACATAACCAAATACAATAAGGGGTCATTTTGAGTGTTTCTAACCACGAAAAATTGGCGAGGATCGAAAAAAAAAATGTGCCTCACCTTTATAAGCACACAACTGAAGTGAAACTTCTGAGATATAGGAATTGAGTTTTTATTTTTTTAAGCTTTTTTTCACCAAATTTTGACTTTCTTTTTTATTTTATTTTTTTGCTTTTTTTCAATTTGTTTTTCATAAAGATTTTTTTTCTTCCCATTTTTGCCATCCCCGGCCTCGTAGCTCAACTCCTTCGCCTTTTTTCGCCGAAAACCGCGTTTTTCTAAGTTTTTTTTTATTATTATTATTTCTAATTTCGTTTTACAAAACTTGTATTAATTTTCCGAAATTTTTTTTACGTTTTCTTCAATTTTTTCCCATTTTATCGAAAATTTTTGGATATCTGGGGGGTGGGGGTATAATTCCCCCCCCTCCACTGACGGGGGCATTTAGCTAAAAACCCTGTTAAATTAGAGCCCCGGTCCCCCCTATATGGTCAAAGGTAGCCCCCCATGAGGCGCACCTACCATAAAATTTTCGACCCCGTAGCTATTGCTGTTCTCACGAAATTAATTATTTTAGTTTTTCCTTCTCCCACCTCTCCTGGCCGAACGGCGAGAGGGGGGGGGGGGTATACGGGGTCCTGTTTTCGTCCAGAATCCTCATTTTACGCCGGCTACATGTTCTGAAAATTCAGCCTTCTAGCTATACTGGAACATGCTTAATTAAAGTGTTTCACTCTGATTTCCGTTTAATTTTTTTCGCTTACTACCCTCGCTAAAGAAGTTTCACTGCAAAAACTGAGACGGCAATTCGATAGGTAATTTCTAGGAGAAACACTCTCTACATTCATCTTTGTTTCGAAAATGTCAAGAAAGGGACCGTTTCTATTATTTTTCTTCGCAAAAAGTCTTGAAGGCAAACTTCTTTAGTGAGGGTAAGTCCGAAAAAAAGAAAATCAAATGAAACGGAAATCAAAGTGAAACACTTAATGAAGCATGTTCCAATACAGCTAGAGGGCTGAAATTTTCAGGGTATGTAGCCGGGGTAAAATGAGGATCCTGGACGAAAACTGGACCCCGTAAGCGTGAGGGTCCAGATGGAACATTGGCAGTTGCATTTAAATGTTTGTTAGCATATTTCCGAACTTATTACCAATTCAATGGACCACTTTTTCTCTCATTTGCCTTTTCTCCATATTCTCTACCCGAATATTTTCTAGTCTTTCCTCCTCTTCAGCTACTAATTGATTTGTGACATTTATAGGCAACATTAGAAAACTTTTTTTTTCTAATAATAATAAACACGTTTGGTTTTTCAAAATAATATAAAAAGTAACTAGAAATAACTAAAATTTGAATCAATGTTTGTCGCTCGAATAGACTGCGTCAGAGAGTACCAATACAGGCAACTATCGCCCTGACAATTGATGTCAACTGTAGAGAACGAGGTGTAGAATTCTACTCTACACGGAGTCTCGTTACTGATTGCCCAGAAATTGGTAATCTTGGCATATATTTTTTTAGGGTCATCGGAAGCTAAATGTGTTGACGTTAATCGAGTGCTGCTTGATATAAAATTTGGATCCTGTTTGGATACGACGCGACGTAACATTTAAACATACACACACTTACTTCTGCTCCACCTTTCCAATTTGAAGAAGAGTCGATTGAGTTGTGTAAAATATCCTCGTTGTATATTTCGGGAACTCCTTCTTCGTGTTGTTTCAGGTCATAAGCAGGTGGCGTGGCAGTACCATATAAGGTCAAGTCCCATTGCTTTATGTCAGCTAGAAATGGTAAATAAAGTTAGATATCGCACGTTAAAGGGTCTAAAGCAGCTTTCCAGAAATTAAAATGCACGTCAAGCAACTATATGTTTATTATTGCTTAAATGTGTATTCAGACTTATATTTGGTATCATATGATTATAAAAACAACCTTTAAAAAATCACAGTTAAATAATTAGATCAAGCTAGATTAATTTAAAAGTATATTATTTTATGAATCACCCTCGTAATAAAGGGTTCACTGACATTTCCCAAGTAGTTTTTCGTGATGAAGAGTCACGGATATTAAGGTTTGCTCTATCATTTCTATATAGGTAAAATTAGGCGAAATTGAGGTTTTTTTCATATATTCTGTCAGACAAAAAAATGTGCGCCCCATCGATCTGTGTAAGAGCCTTTTCCGTACTTTTAACAAAAAATATTGAATAGCTCGTTTTTGAGTATCTGTAATAAAAAAATATAATAAACTTACCTATATTTTTCTGCAGCTTTTTTGATATGAGCATCAAACTTTTTAAAAATACAGAAAATATACAGAAAATATAGTTATTTGACGAATGTTCTTTTACTTTTTAAAAATGCAGAAAAATATATAAAATTACTAAGCAATAGCTAAAAACAATATACAAGACTACATATTAGTGCGTCAGTAAAATATTAACACAAAAAGAACAACGCCTACGTAAATAACCACTGAAAATAAATATAAAGTGGAAATCCGCAGAGCGAATGTTTAACAAATTATAACAAAAACACGAAAGGGCATACAGAGTTTCTAACAACCTTACTATTTTAACCAGTCATGATTAAGCTGAAAACCGTGTAAATAAAGGAATAACAACGCCTACAGAAATAACCATTGAAAATAAATATAAGATGAAAATTCGCAGAGCGAATTTTTAACAAATTACCAAAAAAAAAAACACGAAGCGGCATACAGGGTTTCTAACAACCTCACATTTTTAACTAGTCATGATTAAGCTGGAAACTGTGTAAATAAAAAGAATAAAAACGAAATAAAGCGCTCATGCTACAAAAAAATTACCCTTAAATTCTTTACTGGGTGGTTTTTCAGTAGTTTTCGGAAGAAACACTTTCAGGTTGTGATTGAAATTGATGTCGCGGCTTTTTTCCTTCAATTTTTGGCTTTTCTTATAGCTTTTCTTGTCGAGGACGTCTCTAGCAGGTATCATGACCGGATAGGTAATGGTGACGTTTTTCACAAACCTGAGATAATTGACCATACTCTCGTGGTCTAGTTTCAGTTTACTATTGGACACTGCATAGAAGTATGGAGAAAAGTCAGTAGTAGTAGTGCTACTAGTAGAAGACCCAGGAAGTTTGATTTTAGATTTTAAAATATTACTAGATATAATAGTATTGTTAAGAGTATTTGCAACAATAATATCTTTTTCTTTTGAACCGACGATCTGTTTTGTTTTAGATTTAGAAAGAGCTTTGGGAGACTTCGTTGTCAAAACAGGCTGCCGTTGGTTTTTCAGTTTCTGCAAGACCTTTTGTTTGGATTTATTCTTTTTAAAGCCTCTGGAAGGCTTATTTTTATTCGGTTTTAAGGGTTCGTTCATATTCGGCGATAAAGATAAAAACTGTTTTGTCCCATAAAGTATTAGAGACCAATTCTGTAGCGTTGCTCTTCCTGTAAAGCAATAGGAGAGTGTTAGTAAGTTAGTAGATTGAGGAATTAGGAGGTGAAGAAGCAAGGAAAATACGATAATGCAAGCCTGTTACTAAGCCGTGTTCTGCGTTCAGTATATTTACGCTAGATATTTAGTACAATGTGAATGTGATGACCTTGATAAAGTTAGAGTAATGCCATTTAGGCATATTTTAGTACCTCGTCTTTATTAACACCACTAGAATTAATTATTCAAAAAAATACAGATTATTCAATGTTTAGGTCAATGTACAGTGAAAACAGAAGAGACAAGCGTTGCAATATTTCTAAATACGTAGGTTTTTTAATACATAATAAGATTTTTTTATTCTGCTGAAATTCCAGCACTCTATTTTTACAAAACCAACTGTAGTTGGTAAGAAGGCGGAAATCCTCAGGTACCACTTGATAAATTTGTTTAATTTTTGGTTTGGGAGTTGTGCATTCATAATGCAAATTTTTGTATTTAAAAAATATATTCTACATCATAAGCATACTTAAAAAAAGTTAATAAAACCGGGTCTACTTTGCACAGCCCGGGTAAATTCGGATACCGCGAGATGAAGATTAAGACAAAAATGTGGTGGGGTAAAAAGATGATGCAAGCAGACAATTTCTTTTCACAAATGTGCCTTAAACACATTCTTCTGATCATTTGACTAGTAGTCATCCGAATAGTACTGGAGAGGGAGGCCAGATGGGCTACGTATAGATTGATACAGGCGGTGATCAACAATCCGCAGGCGATCACCACAGTGCCCAACAAGCTGAAGAACGCTAATGAGCGAGACAGTGTGCTGGGACTACCATCAGATGTTATGCCTACCAAAACTAACTATTACCATGCCTATGACGTCCCCCTACCAGAGAGGAATGGGCAAAATACTCGGAACATCTGAGAATAACAGATAATAGTTGGTTCACTGACGGCTCCAAGAGCAATGATGGTACAGGAGCCGCTGCATGGAATAAAAATGGTAAGGTTGAGCTTAATTGTTCCCTAGGCAAACATGCAACCATTTTTTCAGGAAGTTAAACCCATTGATATGACTACCCAGTGGCCCATTGATAGAAACTGGAAAGACAAGTCATTCAAAATATTCGCGGGCAGTTTTAAAAGCTCTTGAATCTAGCCGTCGTTCATCCAAGGCAGTATGGAACTGCCAGGAACTACTCACCAAACTAGGTAGAGAAAATAAACTTGCACTGATCTGGATACCTGGACATGCAGGATATGAAAGCAACGAAAGGGCTGATGCTCTTGCGAAGCAGGCGGCCGCAACGGCTTTCATAGGACCAGAACTAGTACTGGGAATAGCTTACAATATAGCTAAAGAAGTCCTCTCCAGGTGGACACAATAGCAATTTGTAGACAAATGGAGAGAGTTATCGGACCTAACTCATTCAAAGATGGGTGTGAATCTGCCATCAGGAGTGAGAACTAAACAACTTCTCTGGCCATTGTCACCTAAGAAGCCACATGAACAAGATAGGGCTTTTTGAAGAAACGGAATGCCGCTTGTGCTTGGAGGACGAAGAAACAATGGAGCGTGTTTTATGCGACTGTCCAGCAATGGAAAGAGCCAGACAAACAGTGTTTGGAAATTCTCAAATTACACTCGCAGATTTGAAAACTATCCACCCCAGAATACTATTCGATTTCATGAAAAGAATCGAGCCTCTGGCCTAGTGGAAACCACGGATGTGAGCCACAATAGACCAAGGGTCGCAGTGGAGGGCCCCATTTGGGCCCACTCTCGTGTACAAATACAACACAGTTAGCATCCTTTAGTAGTAAGTTTCTCATCTTGACGTGTGATTTTGTTACGAAGTCATTTTCCAACTTTTCTAAAAGTGAAAAAATTAACTGGCCCACAGCTAAAACTAGTCACGATTGCGGCGAAATTATCTCACTTTTTATTGGTCTTATATTTTGTTCGTAGTTGGTATAAATTTGGATTTTATATCTGCTAAACTTTTTTTTAAAGGGACGTAACTAAAAAGAATCTCCTTCGGGGGTAACTTCGGACATGGTTAGAGAGAGTCGTGCAAAATTATGGATACATCGGAACATAATGGGATTCCCAAATCTGCCGCCATTTGGCGTCAACCAGTCCTAAGTGTTAATAAAGAAGTAACTTTGGTCCTTGGAGTTACAACTGCTGCATCGTGGGGGGTTCCCTTAACACAATTCGATTTATGGAAAACTCTACAGAACTATCGCAAACGAAAAGGAGTCCAGATTCAGCGTCTTCAAAATAACTCCAATTTTCCAGGGCCCGACTGGGTCAAATGTTTCTAAATAGAAATCAGGAACTGGCTGGGTATAACTCGTGCAAAATATTAAGAGGAGCAGAGCTCAGGTCATCCTGCTCTGCAAGAATATTTTGATGAACTGAAAGTTTTGTGTTTGGAAAATGTAATTAACTATGATGAGACAAGCATCAGCGTCGAGCCTGGTCGTGTGCAAGAGAGGCAGCAAATATTGTAATCAAATTATCGACTCTACAAAAACTAGTATTTCTGTCATGATAGCAGCTTCCAGTTCGTGAAATTTATTGGCACCCTTTGTTGTTTAGAAAGCAAAACATCGTTACGCAGAATGAGAGGAAAATCGACAATTAGGGTGTCAATTTTCTTGCCCTCAAAATGATAAGTTTGAAGCCCGTTTTTGTAGAATGGTTGCCTTATTTCCGGGATAAGCAAGAGAAGAATATTATGATTGGTCTCAACTTATCATCGCACCTCACGTTACAAATCATACAGACGTGCAAACAAAATTACATTAAATTTGTTTTATTTCCTGCAAACTTTACTTATATTTGCCAGACCCTTGAAGTCGCTTTCTTCGCTCTCCTAAAAAAAAAGAGTTTAAAGAAAATTCTAATAGATTGGAAACTCAAAAAAGGGGAGCCTTGCAAAGGTTCAATTACTCCATGTTGTTAAAAACTGCCTTGAGTGGAATGGAAGCAACTTCCCCTTCCGATCCAAATCAAGTTCTCAAGAAAATCAAAAAACAGGACGAAACTTATGAAGATAATAATTCCCAGAATAATTCAGTGCTTTTAAACACCAAAAATGTCTGGACTTAAACGAAAACTAGAAGAAAGAGCATCAACCTGAAAAGCCTGTTCAATAGATTGGAAGCAAGGTTGGAAGATGTTGAAAGTACCGATGATGAACCAAAAAACTAATTTTGATATTGATCAAAGTGATCTACTTCAAGCAGGCCCTTCCCATATCAGTGAAGTATTTCCCACAGAGTCCAACGATAACAACTTAGAGATAAA
This sequence comes from Pissodes strobi, assembly GCA_016904865.1. Classification (NCBI taxonomy): domain Eukaryota; kingdom Metazoa; phylum Arthropoda; class Insecta; order Coleoptera; family Curculionidae; genus Pissodes; species Pissodes strobi. Next base: position 1,316 of record MU189139.1, on the reverse strand, counting down.
TCTGGAAGCTCTGAACATTGATGTCGATAGGTTTTCTAACATGCTAAAGATTAATCAAGAATAATAGATTGTTTTTATATACAGGGTGTTTCAAAAGTTTGGTTACAAACTTTGGGAGGTAATTACGACATTATTTAGGATAGAAAGTGCCCCTAAACTATGGTTCTTAGTCGCTTCGTTACGGAGATCCAGGGTGTTGAATTTTAATTATTTGTAAAAGGAAATTTAAATAACTCGTAAATGCGTTAATATTTTTTAATGAAATTTGGGAAATAGAATTAGCATTTAAGGACACTAATTTTCAAAATATAACACTTGCCCAAATTTAACCAGTGGCGTCGGTAGGAAATTTTGTTATATTTTTTTGTATGGAAACTTTGGTACGCCACTGACATTTATGTGTAAACATCTTACGCGGCTGTATGAGGGTAAATCTCGGCAAATGGGAGGGAAATGTGGGGACGGAAATGTGTAAACCGATGGTTTGTTGGTTTAAATGGACTAAACATTTGAAGGAAAAAATTAATATGATATGTCAGTGCCGTATCATTATTTTTATTTTAAAATAAGTAAATCGTTGCTTTTGGATATCTTAGAAAGCCTTTGTCCGACCTTCTTTGAATTTGGCGGGGCTATTTTGTAGTCATGAGGAGTTACTTTACCCTTCAATATATTTAAATTGTTACGTTCAGTGGCGTCCCTAACGCTAGTTCAACAAATACTATTGACCAGAAAATGCAAGCCCTTGACTTTTATTAATTTAATTTTTTCTTTCGAATTGAGCATAAAATACAAATGTGTTTTCCTCTCAATTATTATTTTCATATTTTGCTTTGATTTCGGGATAAAACAATTAGAGCAGTTTATTTAATTTCTGTTCGACTCCAAAATTATATTTTTCGCTTAAACTGTTCTTCGTGTCAAAAATCACCAAATACTTTTTTGGTCCTAAGCAAAATGCGAAACAAGAAAATATATTTTTTAAACTTCAATGGCGTACCAAAGTTTCCACACAAAAAATATAACAAACTTTCGTACCGACGCCACTGGTTAATTTTGGGCAACTGTTATATTTTGAAAATAAGTGTCCCTAAATGCTTCTTTTATTTCCCAAATTTCATAAAAAAAATATTCAACGCATTTAGGAGTTATTTAAAAAAAAGCTAAAAATTATTAAAATTCAACACCCTGTATCTTCGTAACGAAACGACTAACGACCATAGTTTATCAGAACTTTCCATCCTAAAATAACATCAGGAATCACGTCCTGAAGTTTGTAACCTTGTCTGTTACCGCTAATGTCCGAAATCCGTCAT
>MU189138.1:66544-98131 GCA_016904865.1 Pissodes strobi | reverse complement strand
GGTCAATAGGAGGGGGTAGGTCGAGATTTGGAGGTCAGATACAATGCCATATCCTTGCACATGGGCTACACCTTCGCGTAGGTTGGGGAAGATGAGTATGGTGTTATAAAACAGTTGCCATAATAAGTTTGATATTCATAGTGTTACCATCTACATAAGTTTTAATTTTATATTTATACGTAATTTTATTTTATTTTATTCTCATAGTGTTTATAGTGTGTATTTAATTTATTATGGACAACAATAATGCGTTTTGGCATGGGCGTTTTCTGCGAATGGAAGGCAGAAACGTCAGGATTGTTGCGGGCTTTCCCGTGGGGTTAAACCCACAACAACCCCTCGAGCAGCCGCAACAACCCCTCGAGCAGCCTGAACATCTCGGCGAGCAGCCGCAACAAGTCGTCGGGCAGCCGCAAGACGTCGAGCAGTTGCAACAAGCGGTTGAGCAGCTACAACAACAACTGCAAGAAACCGTCCAGCAGCTGCGACAAGCTGTCGACCAGCTACAACAACTGCAACAAGCCGTTGTGCAGCTGCAGCATCAACATCAACAGCCGCAGCAACCACCCCAGCAACCACCCCAACAACATTTCAACAATGTTAGGAGGAGACTGTTTCTGGATGCTGTGTCCTCCGATGAGGACTCCGATGTGGACTTTGAGGCGGCGACACTTCGGTGGTTGTTGCGGCCACCTGTTCAGGATGCTTCATGTTCAACAACCGACCCCGACCTATAGATTTTAAACAATTTAGTGCCCCATCAACATTTAGTGCCCCCAAATCAATTAGTGCCAGTAGAGACGATTTTAGGATTAATATTTAATTAAATTAGTGCATAAGTAAGTACATAATATGGTAAATTTTAAGGTAATAAATTATTTTTTTCAAAATTTTCAAGTAATCTACTTTTTAAACAACATTCTATTAGAAAACTAATTGCTTAAAGTACACAAAAGGTCAAATTTTAGCTAATAAATATTTTTAAATTTTCAAGTAATCTACTTAACGTTTTATTAAAAACGCATTACTTAATTATTAGATTAGTACACAAGCAAGAAAATAAAATAGCCATTTTTCGTTGATAAATAATTTAAAATTCATATTAATCTTTTATCATCTATAAATATGAGATAATAGGATTTTATGTATAAATATATATATTTGTAGTATTATACCAAATGTGCATATCGTAAACAGTATTTAAAAATATTAGAATTATTATTTTAATAAATTAATATGTGAGCAAGCAAATGAAATAGCGTTTTCGTTAATAAATTATTAAACCTCATATTTAATATTTTATTATCAATTAATGGTTATTGGAAGTATACCCCAAATATGTCCTTCGTAAACAGTAAATAAAATATTTACTAGTAGTTAATTTTTATAGTTAATGCAAAAAAAAATTAAATAGCTTTCTCTAATATGTTAATATAGAAAAATGATCGTTCACACTCAATTTTGTGAGCCAGTTTGTCTTTAATATATAAATAAAAATATTTAAATTATTTTGTGAAATTTATTGTTGTTTTTTTAAATAACTACTATTTTATTTTAATACTAGTTAAATTGAATTCAAAATTTGTATAGTTGGTTATTTTTATAGTTAATATAAGAAAACGATTGAAATAAGCTTATCTAATACGATATTATTGGAATATGAGTGTTTGCATCAATATCAAAAACTTCATTAGTAACATTACAATAGGTTAAATAAAGGATATTTAAATTATTTTGCCAAATTTTATTGTTGTTTTTCAAATAACTACTATGTCATTTTAATAATAGTTAAACGGAATTCAAAATTTGTATAGGTTATTTTTTTTATATAGTTAATCCAAGAAAGCGATTAAAATAAGCTTATCTAATACGATACTATAGGAATATGAGTGTTTGCATCATTATCAAAAAATTCATTAGTAACATTACAATAGGATGAATTAAAATATTTAAATTATTTTGCCAAATTTTATTGTTGGTTTTCAAATAACTACTATGCCATTTTAATAATAGTTAAATGGAATTCAAAATTTGTACATGTTATTTTTTTATAGTAAATACAAGAAAACGATTAAAATAAGCTTATCTAATACGGTACTATAGGAATATGAGTGTTTGCATCAATGTCAAAAACTCCATTAGTAACATTACAATATACACAAGCGTTTGGTATGGTTATGTGATACAATGATCTGGAACAAATTATACATTTCAAATCATTAATTGAATATTCCATTTTCCTCTTATAATGGGTATTAACATGTTTATGAATAGTAGAATTTTGAAAAAAACTGAGATGAAGTGAAAAGCAAAAATAACACAATATATGATCTTCTCTATCCGGAAATGTTGTTACAACAGCATAACTCTGCGTTATGCAAAACACTCGGTTGAAAAAACCAATCTCATTATAGTTTTCAAGGAACACCACATTTCCATCAGCATATTCATCTTCTGCATCCGTTTCCATTTCTTCTGGATTGGATGGTTCTGCTACGATTTGCATAAAATTGTTGACATCATGGTCACCTATAGATTGAAATTTTTCGATGTCTATTGAACCTAAATCTCTAACATTTAGAAAGTCCAAAACTCTCTGGATGTTTACATCATCCCTAATATCATCCATTTTGTATTGCTAATATCAAAACTTCTTTCTTCACTAAAAGCACTTATAATTGCCAGACAAATTTCTATAGACTGTTCGTCTATGGGATTTTTGTTATTTACTTTAATTTTTTCACCACTTGCTTTTGGAACCACTATTTCTTTTTCGTTTTCTTGTATTCACCATTATCTACCTGTACAAATTTTGAATTAAAGTTTTGAACCCTAAGCTGCTACTTTTATAATAGCTGTTTAAGTGGGGAATAAAAGCTTAAGGTTACGTACAAAATGTGTCAAGGTTATACCAAAGGCAACACCTTGTTTCATGGTGGGAGAACGTCCTCGGTAGGCGGAGTGTCGACATGTATCAAGGTTACACCGAGGTGAAATGGAACAAGGTTACATTACAGAGTGAATCAACACCCAGACTTATGTGTATCTTAATAGTAGAACTAACACTTTACAGGACGGCACAAACTTATTTCATGATGAGAGAGACTCCTCAAAACCCAACGAGAGAGAGCCCTCACGGAGGAGGTAATTACCTCCTCCGTGAGGACTCACTCTCGTTAACACACTACTCAATTACCGTTGTTGTTGGAAGATGTGCTTCTGGAAACGAGGCAAAACTTGTTTTTGCAGTTGGATGGTTGCCCAGCACATTTTGCTACTAATGTGCGAGAGCATATCGATGCAGTATTTCAGTAGCGGTGGATTGAAAGAGGAAGTCTGTTTCCATGGCCTTCGCGATCACCAGACTTAACTTGTCTGGATATTTATTTATGGGGGCGGTTAAAGGACATCGTGTTCCAGACTCAACCGACGACCAGAGAAGATTTGCAATATCGTACTGCAATACGAACCATACCGAGAGCCGAAATTGAAACTGCAGTTTTGTCTACCCATGAGAGGCTTCAGCAATGCATAGAGCGTGATGGTCAGCATTTCGAGCATTTGCGTAAGTAATAAATTTTTTTCGCCTATATTTTGGGTTAGGAACAAGATATCGAGATGCGGTTTTCGCGAGCTTGTTTAGCCATTATTTATATACAGTATGTCCAAAAAAGTATGCAACATATGTGAAACTTTTTTATTATTGGTTTCTCAGAAAATTTTGTTCTTGATAAAAGTTGGTGCTTGCCCTAAAACAGTAAATGAGTATTTCAAATTTTCCGTACTGCTTTTAGTGCGGGCGCAAATGTCATTTTTCCGAAATCGCGTCAAGAGTAAAGTACCTTAATTTATAAAGATACAGCAAAATCTTATAAGAAAAAGTTCTTCCAAATTAAAAAAGTAATCTAAATATGAAATTTGAGTTAAGTACATCAACTTTTAATTTTTCTTTTTTTTTCTCGATTTTTTCTTAAACGTTACGCCACTGGAGAATGTTTTGTTATTTTGTTATTAGTATACTTGCCAAGTAATTTTAAAATTTATTTAAGATAGAAATTAGTTACATAGTTGCATAATGTTGCAGTTTCTCCAGAGATAATAGCCAGTTTAGGTATCAGTGTGTTGCAAACACATTTAAACACTTTTGATTCAAAATTTTTTCCAGTCAAAATCATGAATAGTCTCAACTCATTTCATTTCATGTAAAACAACTAATAATTTATTTATCTTTTGCACCCGATGAGTAAAATATGCCCAAGTATCCTAAAAAGCCATATAAAATGTTTGGTCTTGAAGAGTAGGCCATGCATTTCGAATAAAAACAAATAAATAGCAATAATTTTACTTCGCTCTGACATATGAAACTAATTATTATTCAGTCAGTCATTCCAATTGTATTTTGTAATAATTATTGTGGGCAATTATTTTGGACCAAAATTTTTTAAATGTGCAACACAGATACCTAAACTGGCTTTTATCTCTGTAAAAACTGAAACATTATGCAACTATGTAATTAATGTCTACTTTAAATAAATTTTGAAGTTGCTTGGCAAGTATACTAATAACAAAAGAACACAGCATTCACCGATGGCGTAACGTTTGAGAAAAAAATCGAGAAAAAAAAAGGGAAATTAAAAATTGATGTACTTAACTCAAATTTCATATTTAGATTACTTTTTTAATTTGGAAGAACTTTTCCTTATAAGATTTTGCTGTATCTTTATAAGTTAAGGTACTTTACTCTTGACGCGATTTCGGAAAAATGACATTTGCGTCCGCACTAAAAGCAGTACGTAAAATTTGAAATACTCGTTTACTGTTTTACGGCAAGCACCAACTTTTATGAAGAATAAAATTTTCTGAGAATCCAATAATAAAGAAGTTTCCCATATGTTGCATACTTTTTTGGACACACTGTATAGCTACTTTTCCATGGGAAGAAAATCATATCAATGCATTTAATTTTTTTGAGAAAATTAACCATTTCTGTCGGAATGTCGAAAATAGCCCTCTAGCGGCGACATGTGAAACTAACGAAACTTTAAATAATACAACATTTGTGACCCAAGAATAGTTCCTGTGAACTAAACCAAGTTTGTTAAAATCGACATAGCCGTTTCGCAGAGGTGTTATTTAAAAAAAAACTTTGAATGCCCCCCACCACTTTATTTTTAGAGATACAGCAAAAAGCATTAAACTAAAAAGTTTTATATTATCCTCAGCTTCAAATGTGAGGAATTTTTTTATTAGGTTAATATAGCGCAATTCACAGAAACATTACTTTTTTAGATTCAAGATTGCAGTTACGCCCCCTAGTGGTCATTTTAGAAAGTTGAAAATATTTTCCAGGTTTTTCTCTTGACAGTTTTAGTAATTACATTTTTTGCCGCAAGTCTCTACGATGGATAGTTTCCCAGATACAGTACCTCGCATTCTTAGTTGGCCACCCTGTACATTTATTTCCAGTAGTCTCCTGGATCAGTCTAACAGATCAACCGTGGAGACAGTAAAGCATATCTATTTATTTAAATATATTTTAATTGATGGCAATTTTATACCGCTGATAGTACAAATTTTTTTCTTTGTCCATATAATTGCCTACGAAGCAAAATACATCTTAACACGTTTCTGCTAATTTAATTTCATTCTAAATTTAACTTAGGCAGTTACGTGGCAATTTTTTTTTCTTTATGGCAGTGGCACACACACTAAAGGTAGATCCTATGGCGCTCGACGAGCGGTGTGTGTGCGAAGATGTTGATTGACACGGTTCTTGAATATTTGTAGGTTGTAATTAGTGGGAAACAGTTGTCCTGGAAGTGAGTTCCACAGTGATGCAGTGCGCCAGACAAAGGAATTCTGGTAAAGCAATGTTCTAGGTGTTTCTAGTTGTACGACGAACTGGTGCGCTCCTGCCGTCTGTCGGGACTGTCTGACAGGAGTTGCCAGGGGCGGGATTATGCGGGCCAAATCCTGGGAAAATCTGCCGTGAAAGTATCTGTAAAACAGAGACATCTCGGCCACATGTCTGCGATGTTCCAGACTATCCAGATTCCGGGTCAACTCCGGATCGCCGACGAGACGCACAGCCCTCTACTGAATGGAATCCAGCAGCTTTAGAGTATGCTTTGGTGCGGCAACCCAGATATGTGAGCAATATTCTAAGCACGGTCTTATTTGCGCTTTGTAGAGCAAGAGCAACTGCTGCGGTGTATAGAGTTTTTTGTTGCGAAATAGCGCACCAAGCTTCTGGGAGGCTGATTTTGCGATGTTAGCAACATGGTCATGCCATGACATATTGCTGTTGACTGAGACACCCAGCAGCCCGATTGACGAGGATGAAGGAATGGTCGATCCTGCCATAATGATGTCAGGGCCCGCTGTATTGGCCCTCTTAGTAAATGTTGCTGCTTGGGTCTTTGCTGCATTGAACTGGACCAAATTTCGGTCTCCCCAAGTTTGAACTTTCTCCAGGTTTTGATTAATTGCTGTAATCTGCACCTGTCTGCGGTGATGAGTCTCAGTCGTTCGATCAGCAGGTCATTAATATAGATGAGGAACAGAGTTGGTGAAAGTATTGCGCCCTGAGGCACGCCCGCGTTGATGGTGAATGTATCCGAGATGTGTCCATCGACTGCAACGTGTAGGGATCGGTTCTTAAGGAAACTGGCCAGCCAGCTGCAGAGAGAGGCGGGTAGTCCCAAGGATATATATCCAACGCAATCGCTCGAGACTCTCCGTAGTTTTCAATTGCCCTACTCCATATATGAGTGACATAGGCCAATATATCTCCTGTCGATCTCTCTTTGCGAAAGCCGTATTGATTATCGCTGATTATTCTGTTGCTCTCGAGGTACTTGAGTAGTTGCTGGTTGACTACACGTTCCATGACTTTGGAGATTATTGGAAGCAAGGCAATCGGGCGATAGTTTGAGGGCGTGGTTTTCTTGCCTTTTTTTGGAACAGGTTGCACTCGAGCGACTTTCCAAGAGGATGGGTAAATCCCTTTTCTGTAAGAAAGAGAAAAAAGCCTGGAAAAAACGGGTGTTAGTTCGTTGGCGCAGTTCTTTAGCACGATGGTAGGTATTCCGTCCGGTCCTGATGCCTTTTGCGTATCTAGTTATTTAAGGATTTTGCGAATATCACGATGAGAAAACTTGACTGGCAATAGCGTGGATTGTACTATTTTAGTATCCAGGGGCATTGTTAACGTATTATAATCACAATATTACTAATTGGTATTACGTCTCATGGCAGTGAACTTGAGCAGTGTGCACAAGACATGATCATGCCCTGGTTAATTTAGTAACTGATTATTCGATGTTCATTTTCATTTATTTTAATTGTTTTTTATAAGGGTGATTATTAGTAGTTACATATTGGCTATTGCACTTGTTTAATAACCGGTGTTTATTAGCAAATACTTATCATTTATCCGACTTGTTGCGTAACAAGCAAGTTTTTTTTTTATCGCAGTAGAATGATTTTTTTTTATTAGTCTTTGTTAATCGACATAACACGTACTCTATTTCGTATAATAGTTAGCTGAAGATTTCCTTTCTTTCACAATTTAATTGAATATATAGTTTTCTTTCTTTTAACCTTACCTTTTAATAACGAGTTTCTTTTGCTATATATCATCGATAGACTGAGTTGTTTATTTCAATTTATTTAGTTTCCATAATAATTATCGAATCTCAGGTATTGCTTCAAGCGAAGTAAGGTTTTTCAAGTATTTAAAAGTATCCTCAACTTCAAATTTAATGTTTCCATCATGTATAATTTTAAGCAACAGAGTACCGTGGTTGCCACAGTATACTCAATCTCTCTTTTTATTTATTTCCTTAATACACTTGAAATCAAATAATTGTCTTCAACTTTTTTTTTCTTTCATGCCGTAACAATCATCTTGTGGTGATAAGCCATTTTTCATTTCACATTCCTCTTTCATTCATTATCTTTTAGTGCTATTGTTTCAAGAGGGGGAAGTAAGCAGTAAGTATACATATATAATTTGAACTAACTTGGGTCAATAATTGAATAATTGTCATTTATTTTTGTCTTGAATTGATTTAACTTCTGTTTTTATTTTTATATATTCATTTATTAGTACATTTTTGACTTCCACCGCTGACTAATAATATTATTCGTATTTTATTTTTTGTGAATCCTAAGCCAAACCATTTCCATATTACAACTAATGGATTTTCTGACTAGTACCGTCTTCAAGCCTTTTAAATAAGTAACCCTCTCTACTCTTCAATATTTGAACTAGGGCCCAATTTGCAGACTCGTTCTAGTCTACGATTTTTTAATTTTAAATTTCCTTAACTTAACTTTATTCACTCTCACTTCTAATCTGAGGTGAAAATGACTAAATACAATCATTTGAATATAATAAAGAGCATGGCAATTATTGGGTAGGAAGTTAAAATATATATTATGTTACAATACTGTAAAGTTTTTATAACTCTCAGGAAACGCCTCTCAAAGTCAAAGAGAACACTCTCGAGGTAAAACTCGTTTTAAAACTATTTGTGTTAAATATTTCGTTTCCGAGTTCGTTTTAAAAAAAAAATTTCGATTTTATTACAAAACAGGAAACTGTTTCAAAAGTAATATGAATGCCATAAATAACAATTTCTAAATCATGGTCGAATGCCTTGAACTCCCAGACGAAGGACCATTAAAGCTACAAGCCCCCTGTCATCGAAACTGGAGATTTATGGCCTATCAAACCACAAAAGTTCTCTTTGGGAATTCTTGTATTAAAGCTTTTTCGGTACGTACGTTGAACAATATTTTTAATAACATTTTGATATGGCGTGTTGGATGGAAATAAATTTACGGTTGGATTTGCCTATTATTCTATCAAAGAGAATAATTAAAAGTATGATTTTATATTATGTTTTATTATTCACCAGGGTATGGTGTAGGTCATTTACCCTACACTTTAATTTACTATCCTTAAAATTGATCTAGTTCCTATGTTTATACTGAGGTTTATACCTTTTAACCAAATCGCCTAAAGTGCGGCAAGTATAACTGGAACAGCGGAAAGAATGCGGGCAAAAAATTGGCGATGTTGTCGAGTAGTTTTTTGAGAACTAATATTTATACCTATTATTTAGATAAACACATAATTTAATCTACTCATTAACTCATTGAAAATAAAAAGTAATATCCAAACTGGAGCTTTACTATTACTTCAACTTTAATTCATAATCTATTTTACACATTATCAATTTAAATAAATTTGCGACATTTATATCTATTTGCCCGATACATCCGGCAACAAGTGCGTCAAGTTCCCCTCCTCCTCGTGACAAAGCGCATCAAGGCGATTGGCTGCAAGTCATTTTTCCTCTCTTTGCTTCTCAGACGTCGCTGTTCCAAATAAGTTTGCCACACTTTATACAAACACAAATAAAACCATTTTAAACACTGAATTCCACTTAACATGAAAAAGTTCTTATTTAGACGTTTATAGTTATTCTATATTAAATTAATGCCAGTGCTTCTAAGCAAACAAAATGTTTAACACACTGATGGAATAATATCGTTCATTTCATAAAAAGCATTTAAAAAATTACTAAAAGCACAAAAAGCTGAGGAAACATTATCGACTATTTGTGACTGCACAAGTGCAACATCTAGCACCTCAAAGAAAAGTAAGGTTATAAGTATTAAGCTGATAATAATTGTGTTATCAACTGATTTATAAATGTGCTAGGAAGTGATGCGTTTTTGCTATAAACAGATTTAAAATACAATATGTTTTTAAAGGGTGTGTATAAAAGCGTAGAGAAAGTGACGAATTTGCCTTTGATTAAAGAATGCACTATTAGTAGGCTTCAACCGCCGCGCCGCAACAATTTATTTCGGGCCAATTAAATCCCGCGTTTCACGTTGTTCGGAGTTTAGAATATTGCGTATTTGATGACAATCTTACAACGGACAACTATAATGCAATTTTAGATAAAAACGTAGGATCCGAGATTCTAGCATAACGCACCCAGTAGCAGTTTTTTGGAGGAATATTTTCCAGACAAAAATGATTGGGTACTGACGGTCCAGCTAGATGGCCAGCCCGGTTTGCTGAGCTAACGCGCGTTGACTGAATTAGAATATATAAAATTAAAAGCAATGCCTTTGGTGAACTCAAAAGACAACTTAGAAATAGTTTAAGCAAGGTGTATTGAGAAATGTTTAAAAAAATATGAGGCTACATTTTGAGAATAAAAGGTAGTTAACACATCTAATTGTTAGTCTTCGTATTCATTATTAGTTAAACCATATTAATCATTTTATTTTATTTTAATTTTTCTAGAAGCTTTACCTAGCAGGTGCAATTAAAACGCAGTTTTATCCACAATACCGAAACAGAATTACTGCATTCGACGCGCGTTTCCCTAACCATGTTAGCTCCATCAGGAGATGATTAAAACTGAAAACCAGTTTTAATCATCTCCTGATTATGCTACATGGTTAGCGAAACGCGCGCCGAGTGCAGTAATTCTGTTTCGGTATTGTGGATAAAACTCCGTTTTAGTGCATTTTGCCGAAGGTTCCGAACCCCAACATAGTAGTAGGTACATACATAATTGTTTATTTTAAGAAAACAAGTACATTCTCTTTTAGTAATTATTTTTTTTAACTTAAGATTTTGCTTCGGTTATTTTATTTAAACAGTAAGATTTAAAATAAAAAGTTTAAAAAATTAGTAAATACGATATGTCTTATAACCCTAATTCAAAGTGTGGGATTTTATTATAACCTGGATTATGACCAAAAATTATTAAAAATTAAATTAATATATAATATACTCTCATTTAAAATACTATAACTTATGTCCTTCTTCAAAAACTATATCCCATAAAAAATCAAGGCACTCCAGTAGTTTCTACAGAACGGTCTCCTGGCCATAATATTTGACATCAGATGGAGTTTACCACCAACTTAGGGCTGCACTTTCAAGAAACCCATTTCTTTCCATCTTTCCGCTATTGGCTTCGGTTGCTACGGGCCAGTGATAATATAAATAAAATAAAGCTACTATTATAAACAAAGAAACCAATAAAGAATAAAATAATAAATACACCTATTGAAATTTGCTCAAGTCAATTCCCACAACTTATATTTTTTGTTAGCTTGATTTGGTATTTTAATATTTCACGACCCGAGAGCGATTTTTGTTTACCTCCGCGTTACAGGGCCCCATGCCCAATTTAAGTAACGCCGACCGATTGGCTAGATAAGCACGTGTGTGACAGGTTATGTTATTCAATGTTTACATTTGCATTATTTAAGAATGTCTATCAATTTAGACTTATAAATTATGATGCTTATTGTGTAGGTGCATTTTTCCCTGGGTGGAGGACCTAGCAGTTAGTGGTATTTTATATTTCATGCATGTATGCATATTTAGTAAATTTGTATCGTTCCACTAATATTTCATTTCACGCACGGCCATCCGCTCGCTTAGCTCGCTCCGGGGGCGCAACCATAATAACTAACTCAAACTAACCAAAGGCATGCCGAAAATCAAGAAAAGAATTGCATTCTCCACTGAAATCAACAGCTGGACCACATACAGCTAAGGACCATTCATACAAATCACTGGTTATGTTAGTGTATTTGAACCGCGATTTGAACTTAATTCAGTCGGAAAATAGCAGTAAGATATTGGAGGGATCAATTCTGAGATACGCCGAGTAGGCGTTTTATGCCACAAATGATCTGATTTATTTCTATCGCGTGGCATTATTTACGAATGGTTCTGTGACGCGGAGGCAAACAATATACGCGACGGGAGATATGAGGGCGTCTCAATTAGACGAGCATGCGCAATAAGGGGAATACGCGATGCGATTTAATATAGAAGAGATCTTATGCTACATTTGAAGAGATGGAGTTGTATACAATTATTGTTATCTTTTCTGTATGGCAGATTATCCCGTTCATTTAATATTAATGCGTAGCTTCTTCTGGTGTTTACTTTGCTAACAGAAACGAACTAGACTAGAACTCATTAAAGCAGTTAAAATTGCTTATTTTAATTTTAATAATGCGATATTTTTCAAAAATCTGATGAAACTGAGATGTGGCTTATATTTTCATATGGAGAGGAATGGCAAAATTCGATATAGACTAGAAGTTTTAACGTCAATATATGAATGACAGCGTTTCTTGTAAATCGAATATTGTAATAGAAGCACGAAAAGTACATGTAAAATTCTTATCAATTCATATACCTACAAATGTATTCAAAATATTGGTACAGTTCTGTATTTCTCCGCATGCCACGACTACATGCCCAAACGGCCAGTGTTATAGGCTGAATTTCATTAACTTACAATTGTTTACAAACAATATCAATTGTCAAATAGTATTTTTGGACTGCAATCGTGAAACATATATAAGTAAGTTTTGATATATTTGTCAAAAAATTGTTGTGTGTGCATCAATAAATGATTACCTACTATTAGGCACTGCCAAAAATTCCGTCCAAAATTATTGAGATAATATCAAATATATATACCTACATATTATAAATAAAATGATAGAGCATGAAGTCAAAGAAATCCAATGTGTAATCAAGAATGCCTAAATATTGTCAAATATCGTGCAAATATTCGAGCTTTTAAGCTTCATATAGCGCATATTAGAAGTAAACTATTATAATGTTGTATGGTTGTGTATTTCGCTCCAAATGAAAATATCGCGAAGAGTACACATACAACAAACATTGATTAATTAATCAAAAAATAATACAAAATTTGAGCTGGTTATTGTAACTCACTATCCTAAATCCTCTTTTAACAATAACGATACCTGTTAATAAAATCAAATAAATAAAAGTTGCATACTCTACAATATGAATCAGTCTCGGAATCAGTAGTCCAAATCGCAATTTAATTTAGAGCTTATTTCATCATCGAATTTCTATTTCTAAATCCTCTGTTAAAAATTATGAAGATAACTCTTAATAAAATCAAATATAGAAAGTTACATACCCTATAACATGAATGAGTAATCCAAATTGCAATTAAATTTTCAGCTCATTTCATATATATTAAACACAACACTTTTTCACTTCTAGTATCTCTGAAATAATGGTTAGTCGGTTCAAATATTCAAAATGAATTATTTTGGCATCTGAATACAAATCAAAACAAAGCCTAAAGCGGTCTCCGTACGTCTTTAGTATCAAATAATGCGCCAGCGCTCAATACTCTGTCATAAACCTCGTATTCTCGCATCTAGGGCCATACTGATCTGTCTGTGCTTTCTGTGTATATTCGTGGCTAATAGAGTCGCTTCCACTTTTATGTCTTTTCAGCCGATGCATCAATAGGTGCATTGCATAGTGCATTCACCGTGTACCTTGCTGAGTCATTTTCAATATCCTTAATAATATTTACACCACTCAATATCCATAATGTTCATTAGTGTGTCGATAATTTTATATTTGATTCCTGTCGATAATGGCGTGACATCTTTTTATAGGAATAATCGACTTGTGAGTTCGGTATTCCACTGTAATACAGTGAGTGAGATTGAGGTATTAGAAGTAATTTCTTCAATAAAAACTACAGCTGTAGGAGTTGATGGTATTAACATTCTTTCTCTAAATCTTTGCATCCCTTTTCTTTTACCTTATATCACTCATGTGATTAATTGTTGCATATTGAAGTCAATATTTCCAGATAGGTGGAAAGAGGCATTAGTAATTCCGCTCCCAAAGACATCATCTGTGGATTCCTTGGGACAGCTGCGCCCAATTAGTATATTGCCTACTCTCTCAAAAATATTAGAAAAGGTGTTGCATAATCAACTTTGTAAATTTCTTGCGAAGGAGAAAATTATACCGGTTTTCCAGTCCGGGTTTAGAAAGGATCATGGTTGCTCAACTGCTTTGCTTAACATTACGGATGACATTCTAAGAGCATGGGATAGGGGTAATTTGACTCTGTTGGTGTTGTTAGATTTCAGCAAGGCTTTTGATACCCTGAGTCATGACATTCTGATTGCAATACTTCAGTACATTGGCTTGTCTGAGTCATCTGTTCGTTTAATGTCTAGTTATTTAGATGGAAGGAGCCAAGCTGTCTGTTACAACAATAAAACGTCTTCTTTTAAACATATTATCACGGGAGTGCCGCAGGGTTCCATCTTAGGGCCTTTGCTGTTTAGCATCTATACATCGCAATTTCCAACTAAATTTATGTCCTGTAAGTATCATTTTTATGCCGATGATACCCAAATATACCTATCTTTCCAAGCAGAGGAATCCGCACAAGCAGTTTCGGCATTGAATTTTGAACTTTCAGAATTTTTCAATATTGCGAAAAGTCATAATCTCTTATTAAATTCTAACAAGTCCGTGGTGTTACTTTTTGGAAAAAATAACGATAAGCTTAATTTTATGAGCAGTTATGCAAATTCTATCAGCATTAATAACACTACCTTGCAAATTGAGGCTGTCACAAAGAATTTAGGGCTTTATATGGATCAGGATCATAGATTTGTGGATCATGTAAATATCAATTTGCGGAGGGCCTACATGAACCTAAAATTACTATTTTAGCATCGCCACGTCTTAAATATAAAACTAAAATCAATTTTGTGTAATGCTTTGGTGTTATCGCACTTTAATTTCTGTGATGTGGTGTATGGGCCCTGTATTACTGCGAGAGTGGCTGATCGTATTCAGAGACTGCAGAATTCGTGTGTTCGCCTTATTTATGGTATACGGAAATACGATCACATAGGTAGTGCCTATGAGCGATCGGGTTGGTTAACTATGACTGACAGGAGACATCTACATTTAGTTGTTTTATATCACAAGGTTTTGTTAAGTAAAACACCACCTTATTTGTATAATAAAATTCGATTTCGAACTGACATACACAATATAAATATCAGATTTAAAGGAAAATTAACAGCACCAGCTCATACTACTGCCTTGTTTGAGCGGTCCTTTTCATATCTTGTGGCGAAACACATGAACGATATTCCTGAAAACATTACAGCCATGTCTCCTAATCAATTCAAACGCTTTATTCTTCAATCTCTCTCCCGAAAAAGTTTATAAATATTGGTACTTTTAAATTTGTATCTTTTATTTTGTTATTACCAGACTCTTAACACTTGTTTATGGCTAGGGTTTGCCATTACTTTAAATGGTAATGATGGTATATTTGAAGTATATTATTAATACTTAGGTATAGTTACTATTATTTGATTCAGATAGTATTGGGTTAAAAAAAAAATTTATATTTTTTCTTTAACATAGGTTTTTAGTTTAACGATTTTAGGTTTTTATTTTTAGTTTGGGTTAGTTGAACAGACTTCAGATATTTCATATCTGACGTACTGAACCGCGCCATTTTGTGTTAACGTTTCGATTTGAACTTGTCGATAACACGTATTATTGTATATGTTAGTACAAATAAAGTCCTTTATTATTATTATTATTATTATTCATTACGACATATAAAATTTGTGTTTTATTTTATCTGTTGATTTTCACATTACGTTTGAAGTTTTGGCTTGGCTATTTAGTGTTTAGGCAGGGAAAGTATGTACTGTAATTTCAAAACATTTCAATTCGAGATTCATTGTTTTTACTATACACTGAAGATCCCAGAAAAAGAAAGGGATATTTTTGAGGTTGCATTTATGAGGACACATTTACAGTGGCGATCCGTGGCTAAATGAGTTGGTGAGGCCTGAAGTAAAATTCGCGCTTTTTTTCATTATTTTTGGCTTATTAAATAACAAAAGAGCACCAAAAAACTAAGAGAAGAAAAATTCAAAAAAGTACAATCTAATTCTCGAAAACAAGGAAAAACATAAATACATTTACTTTGTTGTTGATGACACGTCCAAAAACCTTTTTCCATTATTTCTGGCCATTTATACACCAAAAGATGTGTTTATTTATAATAACAGACTAGATTCACCAATATCTAAATATCTAAATATTTAATTGACTAGGTTCACCAATGACTAAATATTAAGACAAAAATAATTAATAAAAAAAAATCTAAACTAGAAAATCATGAATAAACTTCATTTTTAAACCAATTAAAATGGACGTTTATATATTGGATTAATTCCTCTATTAGATTTCAACACATAAGTTCTATGATTCTACCATAAAATCAGTAGAAGAAGAAATTTTGTTTAGCAAGTTGTTTTTAATTGACATCAATGCTTGGCTATTTAACCGGTCTAGTTTAAAAAATGAAAAAGAAGTTGATGAAATTGTTGCTACTAAACAAAGCAGTTTATAAACTTCTGGTAAGATTTCATGCAAACCGCTTGTAAAAATATCTTTAATTATTCCTTGCAGTGATGAAATGGTTTTGAATTGTAAATCCGCATAAAATATTTCCAACATTTTTCAAGTTACCTTTTTTTTTTGCGAAGATGTTGATTGACACCGTTCTTGAATATTTGTAGGTTGTAATTAGTGGGAAACAGATGTCCTGGAAGTGAGTTCCACAGTGATGCAGTGCGCCAGACAAAGCAGTTCTGGCAAAGCGATGTTTCTAGTTGTACGACGAACTGGTGCGCTCCGGCCGTCTGTCGGGACTGTCTGACAGGAGTTGTCAGGGACGGGATTATGCGGGCTTTTATAATTTTCAAAGAAATGATTAAACATCTTGGAAATA
Source organism: Pissodes strobi (assembly GCA_016904865.1). Taxonomy (NCBI): domain Eukaryota; kingdom Metazoa; phylum Arthropoda; class Insecta; order Coleoptera; family Curculionidae; genus Pissodes; species Pissodes strobi. Next base: position 81,449 of record MU189138.1, on the reverse strand, counting down.
TTTGCCTTGCCGCATTCGTCAATTCGAACTGGTTCTATTGAACCTAAGAAAATTAACCTGTCGTTATCAGTAAATCTAAGTATCAGTTATCTGCTGGATTTTATTATCTATCTTATAAAAAAGTGCCGAATAAGTGACAATAATATTATCGCCAATAAAATCATGTTTATTGATTCTAATGCGCACACATGCATTGCCTAGTTCTTCATCCATATTTTAAGCAGTTTCCACCGTACATTTAGCAATTTCTATATAACCGATCAAAGCACTGGCGTTAAATCTGACATTTAATGCCAGTGCTCAATGTTTTGCCATGTATTACATTTTTTACTTGCTTTCATACTTACAGATGACTAAAAATTGAATAGAGAATCAGTGTCTGTAGGCGGCATAATTATTTATAGAGCGCCAAACCGCGATTCAATGAAATATGTAAATATATTAAAAGATACCTACGGGTTTGCGGAAATGCAACTATTCCTCTTCTAGAAAATATCATTTGTATTGCAGACCTCAAAATTAGACTGATATTGGGACACTTTAGAAATAAAATCACTGCTAAGTTCTTTTTAGTTATACACTTTAACGAAAAAACCATTTTAAACATTAGTTAATTTGGAATGCCATATGGTATTCGAAGTATGAGTTTTAACGATTCTAACTTCGCTAAAAACTATGAATTATGGATAGTACGTGGTAATGATATAGAAATTTCTAGTGATGATATAAAACATATTAAGTAGTAAATATTACGTCTGCGCTATACATCATTACATTACCTACATCAGTAGAGTTAAAATTGTAATGACTTATTGCAGCCATTTATCACAATAAAATTTTTCATTGATTTCCTTTTAGCAAGAATACATATAACTCACTAATTGACACAGACACGTCATAAGTTAAAAATAAAATATAATGAAATTTTTTGTTCTGTTTGAATAACTCGTCAATAGAAGAAAGCTTTCTTTAATAAAAAGCATTTCACAGTTTTGCGAAATGCTTTTAAATCTTGATTACTTCTAATCCGCAAATCAACTTGAATGTATATCTTAACACCACTGTAAATTGAGAAATTCCTCATAAGGCTGGAATGTGGAAAGGGCAAGGCAACATTGTTAATTTGACGTGTACCATATACCGGCTGAGTATTGGGAAATTGATACTTATTTTGTATGAATTAGGCAAGCCATTTTCAGAATAAATAAGGATGAGAGGGTCAGAACACAGTGCTTGATAAAAAGGGGTTTACAGTGGGTTCTTGGATGCGTATTACAGATTTTTTACAGCTCTCTTCTGCAGAACGAAAATGGATTGGAACAAATATCGCAAGCAAGCTCCCCAAAAGGGCAGGGCAGATCTGAGATGTGACTTAACAAGGGCATAACATACACTGTGGGCAAAATTAAATTGGAACCCTATTTAATGCTTAATAACTTTTTTATTTTCAAAGGATTTTGTATCATTTTTGGATATGTTATGGCCTAATGTATTGGCATTAACAAAAACTTTGCAAAGACGATCTACTTCAGTGGCGTACAGAAAAGGGAGTATTTTTTAAAACCAATGTAATTCAGGTCGTTGCAAAAATCGGCCAAATGAAATAAAGATGTAAAAATGGGCAAAAAAGATTTGAAAGGGTTCGGAATATTGACCACTAAAAAACCAGGTCAATACAAACAAAATTAAAATTGATACTTCAATTTTGATAAAACCATGTCTTGTGGGCTAAGTTAAATTTGATCCATTTTTAATGCTTAATGACCTTTTATTTCCAAAGGTTTTTTTTATCATTTTTGGATATGCTATGACCTAAGGTATTGGGATTGCAAAGAACTTTGCAAAGACGGTCTACTTCAGTGGCGCACAGAAAAGGGAGTATTTTTCAAAACCAATGTATTTCAGGTGATTGCAAAAATCGGTCAAATGAAATAAAGATGTAGAAATCGGCAAAAAAGATTTGAAAGGGTTCGGAATATTGACCATTAAAAAACTAGGTCAATACAAACAAAATAAAAATTGATACTTTAATTTTGGGAAAACATGTCTTGTGTCTTGTTAAATTGAATCTTTTTTAATGCTTAATGACCTTTTATTTTCAAAGGATTTTTTATCATTTTGGATATGTCATGGCCTAAGATATTTTATTCAAAAAGAAATTTGTAAAGCGGGTCTACTTCAGTGGCGTACATTAAAATTTAAAATTATAATTTTTTTTATTTTAAAAATTTTAAGTAGATTCAAAGTTTCTGTACGCCAATGAAGTATACCCGCTTTGTAAAGTTCTCTTTGATTCTAATGTCTTAGGCCATAACATATCCAAAAATGATAAAAAAATCCTTTGCAAATAAAAAGTCACTAGGCATTAAAAAAGGATGCAATTTAATTTGGCCCACGAGACTTGGCTTTACCAAAATGAAAGTATAAATTTTAATTTTGTTTGTAGTAATTTTTTTTTTCACATTTTTACATCTTTATTTCATTTGGCCAATGTTTGCACCGACCTGAAATACATTGGTTTGGAAAAATACCCCCTTTTCTGTACGCCACTGAAGTAGACACGCTTTGCAAAGTTTTCGTCGATTCTATAGGCCATAACATATCCAAAAATGATAAAAAAGCGTTTGAAAATAAAAAAGTTATCAAGCAAATTAAATTGGATCCTCTTTAATGCTTAATAACTTTTTTATTTTCAAAGAATTTTTTATCATTTTTGGATATGCTATGGCCTAAGACATTAGATTCAACGAAAACTTTGCAAAGCGGGTCTAATTCATTGACGTACAGAAATTTTGAATCTACTTAAAATTTTTAGAATTTAAAAAAATTATTTTAAATTTTAATGTACGCCACTGAAGTAGACCAGCTTTACAAATTTCTTTTTGCATCTAATATCTTAGGCCATGACATATCCAAAAACGATAAAAAATCCTTTGATAATAAAGGGTCATTAAGCATTAAAAAAGGTCCAATTTAACTTGGCCCACAAGACTTGGTTTTTCCAAAATAAAGTATCAATTTTTATTGTTGTTTGTATTGACCTAGTTTTTTAATGGTCAATATTCCAAACCCTGTCAAATATTTTTGCCCATTTCTACATCTTTATTTCATTTGGCCGATTTTTGCAACGACCTGAAATACATTGGTTTTGAAAAATACTCCCTTTTCTGTACGCCACTGAAGTAGACCGTCTTTGCAAAGTTCTTTTTAATCCCAATACCTTAGGCCATAACATATCCAAAAATGATAAAGAAAATCCTTTGGAAATAAAAGGTCATTAAGCATTAAAAAAGGATCCAATTTAACTTGGCCCACAAGACATGGTTTGATCAAAATTAAATTATAAATTTTAATTTTGTTTGTATTGACCTGGTTTTTTAATGGTCAATATTCCGAACTCTTTCAAATCTTTTTTGCCCATTTTGACATCTTTATTTCATTTGGCAGATTTTGGCAACGATCTGAAATACATTGGTTTTGAAAAATACTCTCTTTTCTGTACGCCACTGAAATAGATCGTCTTTGCAAAGTTCTTTTTAATCCCAATACCTTAGGCCATAACATATCCAAAAATGATAAAAAATCCTTTGAGAATAAAAAAGTTATTAAGCATTAAAGAGGGTTCCAATTTAATTTTGCCCACAGTGTATGTCACGCGCAACTGCGCAACTTCTCCACCAAGCTCCGGAAAGATAGTCTGAACAGAAAGGCAACTAGATGCTAATCTTTTGTTTAACATAACAATATGAAGATAGAAGCTCTCGAACCACCGAGGAGCCCTGCCTCGAATCCCGTAAGCAAAGAGTTTCCGCAGCAGCACCTCGCGACTCGCACAGCCAAAAACTTTTGGCAAGTCACAAAACACTGCAGCAGTCGCCATTCGTACACTTATACCTTGGAAAGTCCGTGAGAGAAAGTTGAACATTGCACCAGATGTGCTCTTATTACACCAAAATCCAAACTGATTTTCAGCAAAAATATTATGATTATCTACGAATGATAAGAGACGACCCTTCACCAGGCTTTCAAAGATCTCGGAGAGAGTAAACGGCAAAGAAATCGGCCTATAATTTGAGGAAGACTATGGACAGGAAAAGCGTTGTTGCGCAAACTCATGTTTTCACTCGTAGATATTTTGCAGAAAATGAGGTTGACGCCGACGTTACTAGATTAAGCGATAGCCTAGCCTCACGCGTGGCGAATGACGGTTCAGTTTCAATCGCTACCGAGGAAAAAGTATGTCGAACGCGCTTAAAAGAGTTTCCACTACGTGACTGTTTCTCTTTCTCTCTCGCTTTGCTGAAGTTAAGTAACAGAACGTGACGCGTGATGCATAATGGCGCAGCCTTATTCACGATCTCGGAAAAAGTGTGCTGAACGCGTTTAATGAAATGTTCACTTGAAAATTTGCCAAAAAAAAAGAGTTGTTAAAACGACGTTAGCCAAAGCCGGGTCGCGATTTTACTAAACATACTTAACGCCAGCACAAGACACGCCCACCGTAATACGTCAGCTTTAAAAATCTCAGATATACTCGGCGCCAGCACATCGCACTAAATATACTGCGCTCCAGCACATGCATGAAGTAAAATGTAAAAATTCTTTGCATTTCGAAAATAGGTGAAAAATACTACAATATACCTGACGAAAACGCGATTTTACAAAATTAACTTCACGCTAGCACAAGACACGTCCATCCTAATACGTCAGTCTTAGTCTTTTTCACCTATTTTCGAAATGCAATTTTTTTATATTTTCTCTTCATGTAATGCTCTTCACTCGCTTCGCTGGCTGCGGGACGTAACCAACAAAAACTAACCCAAGCTAACCCAATGCCCAAGCTAACTCAATGCATGTCAAAAAACGAACTAACCCAAAAAAATAAATACACAAAAATACGCATTCTCACTTGAGCCAAACTTCTATACATCTGCTTCCACCAAGCCCTGTGCTGGAGCGCAGTATATTTAGTGCGATGTGCTGGCGCCGAGTATAACGGAGATTTTTAAAGCTGACTTATTACAGTGGGCGTGTCTTGTGCTGGCGTTAAGTATATTTAGTAAAATCGCAGCCGGGTCACTAGATCTCAAAACGACCTGGAAATCTAATACATTTGACTATGCTATTTCTATTATCAGTTTTTCAAAGATATTTCTGATATCTAAAAAAATTATTAAGTCTCATGATATTTGGCTGTAGCCATTACATAATTATCAACTAAAATTTCACCCCGTCCTTCCGATCAGTACGTTAATCGTTACGGGAAATGTTCTTTGAATGGTGTTTCTCTAAGTCCATCTCTCAAATCCCATAATCAATGAAAGTATCCCCACCAGGAAGATATACGCACGTTAATATTTTCAAGCATTATGATTTATACAAATTCAAGTTTGTTGTAAATATGTTAATGCTTTAATTGCATTAACTAACCATTTCCGTTTTTAAATTTTTCGTTCTTGAGAACGGGTGTAGATTTGTTCCTCGAAACGTCGACGATTTTCCCGTCCTTTTAGATTTTTCAGATTTGTTGGGGTCACTAAACTAGCACTTGTGCTGTTTACACCCTAGGCCCAGAGCCGAAGCGGATTCATTCTTCAAAAAAAGTACAAATAAAGTGGAGAAAAGGCAACAATTTGTAAGATAAATATAAATATTATGTTGTCCTTTTTGGATCTCTCCGCGCCTTCAACTCTAAGCTACGCGTAAAACCTAGAACTATCGAATGCGGCTGCTTGACAGTATTATAGGTTCCAATGCATCAAAATGCCAAAATTGTGATATATAAGTATTTAGTGTTTTATTACCTCAATTAAACATCAAAGATAATTTTGTTTTATACTAAAATTAAATAAATTGTTTGCATATAGTCATCCTGACTTCTTTTATACGTTCCTTTTTACAAATGCGAATGAAACTCCAACTTATATGGAGCTCTGCTTGAGTCTATAAAATGGCCAATCTCTGGAGTCGGGCTTATTGGCTAAGTGGTTTAGAGGGGCCGCAAGGGATTATCACCTCAAAAAGGTATTAGGACATTAATATTCATGACAGCAATTAAAATCCGCAAGGGATTCGGCCCTATTCCGGATTATTCAGATCACAATTGTTTCGATCGGATTAATTCTGTGTATGGATTAGAAAATAATGGCAGCTGAATCATTTTAAATAATAAGAATTTGACTTCTAGGATACATCGAGGACTAAACTATATCTGTTCAGATTTTTACGTGAATTTTTATAATTATTTTACCTGTGTAAAATGATTAGTAAAATAACTTTTTACCTAGTTTCCAATGCATATTTTATTAAACACTTAACATGTCTCGCTAGCACTGTAGCTTCGTGAGAAGTATTATTGAAAATAACTGTTGTTATGGTTTCACTCAAAACGTATTTTTTTTTTTTAGAAAAGCCGATTACTTGATGAGAATATGCATTAAAAACTGTATTAGAAGACACTTTATACAGGTTGACCTAGTTTATTTTAAACTTTTCCCTATTTCGAGTTTTGACACGACACGTCGCCGTCGTAACTTCGTATTTTATTACTGAAAAAACGATAATGTAGAAAAACTAAACTTTCGCTTATTAATAAGCAGAACATCGCATCGATCCGACTGAAAATGCCGAATTGTATTTTTTACTTTGAAAAATCCATTTTAAGCCTACGTGTCAGCCAACGCATCGCTAATTTTCAACCTGATATAAAAAGTTCTATAGTGATTTTCCGTACTAGATCGAGAAATACGAGAAAATCAAAGTTAAATAATTATTGAGACATGCAGAAAATTGCAAAAAAATCCAAAATATTCATTATTTCGGCATTATGGGAAATTTGGAAGAATAGGTACGTCTTGCAGCCTTTAAATATTTTGACATGACGTTTAGGTTAAAATATGTAGATTTATATATTTAATCGCTTGAAATCTCTTTGAAGAATCGTAGAATTTGGAATTTTTTCATTCGATAAGAAACAGTTTAAATAGGCAAAATTTTAGTTTAAACATAGAGCTTGTGCCAAGTGACTTTAAAATATAGAACACAAAAATATTTGTAATTTTCACTTCTGCGTATAATCTTAAGCACACGCCGTTTTTTCTTCTATTGTCACTTTTGGAAAGCGATTATACCGTGGTAGGGAGCAGAAACCGATCAAACTTAATTTTGGTGTTTCACTTTAGAATATGGGAGAGTGTCACATTTTGACTGATCTGTATGTTTATTGTTTTTTGAATAATGTAAAAATACCTAAAATACATAGCTTCATAAACAACAGACTCGAATGAAATGTTTAAAGAACATGTATCCAACGTAATATCTATCATAAAATATGATTTTATGATTTATCATTTAAATAACTTCATCGCTACCAATTACGCACGTTTGTTTGCAGAAATACTTAAAAGGGTCTAAAAATAATCATTATAGGTCTGTTCCAACCGATCATGGAAACTGTACTAAAATTTTTTAGCAGATTTGAGGAAACAAATTAATTTATTGCATCCTAAATATTGACCAAATGACTTAAAATTTTAAGCAGGAAAATAATAGATCGAATGTTAACAAAAGAACCAAATTGTCCTCAAAGGAAATATCTATTCATCGTCACTAGGTACATTTATAATATTACAAATTCCCTAAAATTTATCTCTTCAATGGAACCCCATCTAATTTCGCTCCAGTTTGACACCCCAAATTGCTTTTAATACTCCTTCTTAAGCTAGTGGCGTAAAGACCATTTATATACCCAATCGTTCACTGTCGGTCAAAAGTGACATATGACGGGCATGAATGATGCCCTGTTCGCACCAGTTAATAATATTGGACAGCATTTTGGCCGTAATAAGTTGCTTGGGATTGAAATTTTCCATTAGCATGGCTGACGTCTTTAAGAATTCTGCCTGTTACGGCAACGGGGATACTTACCTATAGTTTTTGGCCATCAAAAACGTTTCTTTTAAGAAAACAATATTGTATTCAGTTTGATGAAAATAGCCTTCTTTGAAGCACTCAATAAGTGACTAACCACGCTTTCCTTGTCTCAATCGTCAGACTTCAGAATCGATATAACATATAATGTTATTTTTTTTTTTTATGACAATACGAACTCTAATACAGTTTGATTCCATGGTACAGAAGCCTGCAAATCTCGCTCAGAATTTTGACTGGTGTCTAATATGATAGACCCCTCACACAACCAAAAACATTGTGATCATATTCAAAAGTATTGGGAGGTCATAAAAATGCACTGAATTGAGCTGATCTAAAATCTCTTAATTTAAAAGAAAATCTAAATAGTTTAAAACGCTTATTACAAATTCTCCCACCTGAAAGGCCGCGAAAAGCAGATGCAAGTGCTTTATCATCAGTTTACATTGGGTGGCCATAAGAGTATGGTCGCGTGTGATCCGCTTGTGATTTATTGTCAAAAAATGTAGATTTTTGGTCAGTTTTCAAAGTAATTCATTAATAAATTACTAGTTACATTGGTATAGAACATAATTTTGTACATTTTATTGAAAAAATAAGCAATATTGTAGTAATAAAACCCATTTTAATAAGTATATCAGAGAGGAGTTTTCGAACGAACCATAACCGTTTAAAAAGTTAGAAAGGACAAATTGCGGCCTGTTTAGTCCTAGTTTAGGTAAATTTCATAGTAGCCTTTGGCAGTTTCATGAACAAAACCTGTAAGTATTCATATTATACAGGGTGTCTGAAAACATGGTTTAAAACACTTTTTTGCTTGGTGGCTATACATATAAGTATTTTCCGGGGAATTAATTCGGAAAACATTTGGTCATGTGGTTTCTCTTTTAGACAATGGATCTTGCACGCATAATGTCTAGAAGGACATTACACGTACTATCTTTGATACGAACACAAAAACTTGTGAACCATGAAAAGGAGAGATAATAAAAATATATTAGATTTAGAAAATGCCCCTACAGTATTTTTACCAGATAAGATTTTCCTTGCAAGAATACGATAATTTTAATTTACAATAATACTTCAATGACAATCTGACGGACAAATGTAATATAGAAGACCGCTTCTTGGATAAAAGCAATGTACCAAATAATACAAACATTAATAATTTTGATAGACAGTTTCTTTGAAGCGAAAGATACAAAAATAAAACCACGTCTTATTCCTTATGAGTGTACCAGTGATGAAGATGAAGTCTTTGGTGAAACTCATCAACATATAGCTGCTAAAAGTGTTAGTATGGAACCTTCACATACTAGTACTAGTCAGGACAACTATGCAGACGAGACATAAACCAGCTCAGAAGACTCAGAAGAGACCGAATTAGAAGATGGCATAAACAATAACGATATAAGCAGCGCAGGGAAACGAAAAATAAAATCAGATAAAGACGGATAAGAAGCAAAAATAAAAAAGACTTAGTAAAAAAAAACGGAGAAAAGATGAAGCAAAACCAATCAAGAAAAGCAAGAACCTTAATGAAGTCTTGTAACTCAATACCTGCCTATGCCTATAATCTTAAGTGAAATATTGTAAGGAATTTACAGAAAACTGCCGACAGCTATTCAAGATTTATTTAAAAAGATCTGGAGTCTGAACTGGGATCAGCACAAGATCTTTGTGGCTTCACAGCTACTTAAAACTACAAATTTTAAAAGAACAAAAGAGCAATCGAAAAGATAGGCACTTATACCACCGATCGTCAACCAGAGACTAGAGGGTCCACTCTCAGTCGACACTTTTGATGTAGGGCTTACAAAGGTGAGGCGCTAGACTTCCACGAAACGATTAGATATGAGGGTGATACCTGGCACGAGACCTAAGCAGTTAATCAGCATTTCACCAGGTTCCGGGACGGGGCAAGGAGGGAAATGCTGGGGGCGGGGCTTAGAGTGAACCTTCTAGTCTATTCTTTATGTTCGGTGCTCATACTATGTAAATGGGAGAAATGATAAACTACAGGTATGTCGAGGTATGATTATAAATATGAAGAATATTGGATATAAGACCATATAGGGTACTATTGGGTACATAATAGTTCCTAGGGAATGTCTCAAAACTTCTGAAAAAAAGTCATAGAGGGATACGATAAGGAAAAGCTACAATAAAAGTTACAAATATTTGAATGCGTTTTTGGTGCAATATTTGTTCTGCTTTTAAATATGGTAACTATCTGGAAAAGAATATCAACAATCGAATAACAGGCTGTTAAACTGTGCCTTTAAATGATAATAATCAGTTAAAAGCTCCTACATTTGTATCATATATCATTTATTATCTCAAAAAAAAACTATTTAACAGCTTCAAAAATCCCAATTATCATATGCGTTTATCAAAATTGACTTTCCAATGCGCTATTAAATTTCTCCGTAAGGTACGAAATTCAAGCATTCCCCAAACATTTTGAACTGGGTCATACTCAAATGGAGTGTGACTCAGTCCACAGTGTGATTGAAAGAATTCTTAGACATCGAGAAATTCATCTACCAAGTGACTGTGCTTCTGTAATCATCGCGCTTAGAAAAGCCCCTACGCCATATTATGATATTAACCTGGTGGATTACATATATCCTCAATATTTTCCTTCATCCGATCATCTATTATACGAGCCGGTAGAAGAGCTACTGATATTAATATACAGATATAATATGTATTAAATATGATCTAAATGGAACAATTGAAGTTAAACTATAGATTTTAATGATCATTTCATTCAAAATCATTTTTAATGTTTGTTAGGATACGCCCCATTTTTCAAAAATATTTTCAATTTAATACCAATAGGTTTTCGATTACTGTTTAGGTTTCGTTCCAATTTTAAAAAACATTATTAATGTTTTTTTTTTGTTTTTTTTATATATTATTGCATGTACCTACCTACCTATAAATTGGATAAAGTTGACTTCATGATTTCGTCATCCGATACAACACGATACGACTCAGGAGCGTCCACGGATGATTGCATTATCGGATATATATCGGATGCAGCTTTATTTTATTCTATTGCAATTAACTGAAACTCGTAAAAGAATATTTTTACCATTAGTAGTTTATTTCATTTACTTAGTTGCAACTTCTCCTAAATCTAGAAATAGCTGGTTGAAATTATCCTATGAGTCATTACATTTAAAACATTATCTTCTATCTAAATTTTAAAAAATAAGAATAAAATTTAAAAATTAATATAAAAAATTAAATACAACCCACTTAATAAAATATCTCGAGTCCAATTTGAATAGAAGGCGTATGCCTGTCCATATGACAGCATATTTGATGCCGCCGCAAGTACTTTTCGATATATGCATTGAAAAGAGGAAAGGAAGTCGCAGGAAAAGTGAGTTTTCAACTATTGTAGATTTCCGCAACTTCCTCCTTTGGAACCTAGTACTATCAACACTTGTAATCTAATATACTATTTTACACGACAATGTAAACATTTGCGTTTGTTTTAATGCTCTTCCTTATAGGGTTCCCATGAGACAATTGAAAACAATCAGCAAATGTTAAATTGATTTAATCAAAATATATTTTAATATCATATCACTTATACGAACAATAATAATAAAATAAGAAAAACATTATTTTTATAAAATATTTATGGAAAGGGCGTTCTAGATTTTCTTCGTGAAAATTTTTGCAATAAGTGGCCCACAACAAAATTGTTACTTGTTGTTTGATTAGCCTTTATCTGATTCTGATTCATTTCAGCTCTGCGTTCTTCTTTAAATTCGTGAACTAATTTTCTGCTACCTGCCTTCGTATTGATTTACCCCATGTGCATAAATATCTACTTTAAATGTTGCAAATTTTTCCACCAAAACGCAAAATTTTAAAATATCTAATATTTATCTAGCGTTGGTATGGAAATGTGTTTGTATGCTTTATTGTAATTGAATAGGCAGCCAGTATTGATGTATTTGTGACAAGTAAGGTCAGAATAAATAAAATAATTTATTGTACTTAAAATTAGACTATTGACGCTAAAGTGAACAATATTAATTTTGTAGACTGCATAGCTGTATAATTTCAACCCAATTTATTATAATGTATGCTTATTTTGTAACAAAATAAGTGCAAATTTAGCACTTAAAATTACGGAACGGGAAAAACTTTTCCCGTACGCCAGCACCGGAAAACTTTTTCCCGTGCGAGCGCACCGGAAAGATTTGCTTTCCTTGCTTTACAGTGATGTCGAAAATGATAGTTTTCAGAGAGGTTTTATGAAAAATAATTTTTCCGCTATTTGTAGTTAAATCCTCGCTCTCAATGGGTCTCATGGGTCTCTTGGAGCATTTGCTCGAAGTACAAAGTAAAAGCAAAAGCAAATGCATCGAAACAAAAGGTAGAAAAAAAAGCACTTACTTCGTTTCGTATAAAAAATGATTTGCTTTTGCTCCGTAGCAAATGCTCCGTTGTTTAGACCGTTTGCTATACTTTTTGACAAGTCTACACAGGAATATTTTTGTGATGCTTTATTTGTTATAAGGTGAGTGCGAAAGAAGAAGCAACGCTATGAGTTCCGATGAAGAATGCACGACCTGCGAAGATAATGATCCGGTGAAATTTGTAAACTTGTTGAAAAATTATAAAATCGTACTCGAAAAATCGCAAGTACCCACTATTAAAAAAGCGAAAGAGAAGGCGTTAATACAGTTACAAGCGGAGTGGCAGGCAGTCACCGGAAAAAAAGCAATTATCTAAGAAAATCAATAACACGAAAACAAAAATCAAACAGAAAGCAGATATAAATAAAACCGGCAACAAGCAAATAAAATTAAAATCATGGGAACAGGCATTTTGGAAGTTAATGGATGAGAACAGAAACCCGACGTTGGCCAAAATACCAAGTAAAAATCATACATTTATTTGATTATAAATCATTACGCTAAATTAAATTTCTTTAGGTGTTGTGCAAGTTGGTGTCTCTCCTCCAATAGCGGCTACTGTTTCGGGAGACATTTACTTGAAGTCTGACTCAACTGCTCTCGTTCCAGAACCTGCAAAAAGCACGATTTCAAAAAAAATTCAAAAATCTCGTCTTCCGGAAACAGCAGAAACACAAAACTTACCAACGGCTGAATTGCAAAGGTTAGTTTTGTTGGAACAATTGGAAGTCCTGAGTCAGTTACCGAAAATGGGAAAGTGTATACACACTTGTAAACTATTTTAACGCACTTTCAAAGAGTTCTATTTAGGTTAGCGTTTTAAATTTAAGTATTTATTTTATGTTGTCTTATATAAATTTAGTATTCCTTATCTCGGATTATGATTAGGGTTTGTATTTATGTTATTTGGTTTATATTTAATACATTTTCTGTTCCATATCTTTATCTATATAAATAAAACGGAAACCTGACTTATATATACACTCATTCACTCACAGATCAACGCTCAGCCCAACCCGTTGGACCTAGAAAGTTGAAATTTTGCACGGAGATTTGCATCAGGATATAGGCAACAAATAAGGAAGGATTTTGCGAAAATCCGCTCTTAAGGGTGATATATGTTTCAACTTACTTTACAAACTTTGTTGAAGAATGATGTGAGCAATTTCCTCTCGTCTTCGCATTCGATTCCTCCTAATGTTAATATCGACCTCATTGTTTTCTTCAATAGGGATATTTGCGTCGATATTTTGCTCAATTTCATCCAACTGAAAGTCAGGATCGCGCAATGTTTTTGCAATGTTGTGTAGGACAATGCAGCACACTATTAGTTTAGGGATGTTTTCCAGCGTCAGTCGAGCTTTATATTGCAGTATGGAAAATCTTTGCTTCAACTGTCCAAAGCAACGTTCAATACATACCCTATCCCTTTTCAACAAACTATAGTATCGTGTTTCTTGTGATGTATTTGGATTTCGATAAGGAGTAATTATGCATACCCTTCATCTGCTAGGAGCAAAGCTCGTTGTGTATTGCGACGCATTAGGGCACAAATATCAGACCTTTTCCAGATTCTACTGTCATGTGTAGTACCGGGCCATTGCACATCTACACTTGTAAATTTGTCCTGTGCATGGCACGTTGCGTATTTGCTAGCATCAATGTACGATGCTAGCAAAACCTTTCCTGTTCATGAATTCATCTTCAAATTGGGAGGGCTTTGAAATACGGACATGTGTGCAATCCAGAACTCCAACTGCTGCTGGAAACGTGTAAACTTGCTGCCGAAGATGTTGGGCTTCACGTATTTCTTCATTGGTAGATGGAAACTTGATCCAAAGATGTGCTTTCTGCCAAATTTAGTCCATTACTTCAGCAATAACTGTTTTTGACACACGACTTTGGTGAATTCCAATTATTTCCGCCACGCCGCTTTGGTAACCTGGATCTGCGATATAACGCAAAAACACTTTCATTTTCTGAAACGATGATAATGCACCTCGCGTTTCATAATTTTCATCACCAAAGAAATGGTTGGCTAACCAATGTACGTTTGCTTCGTTGAAACGATAAAGCTCTCTGAAGTCATTCGGTGATGTTTGTCGACGTCTCTTGTAAAGTTTTACAGCTCTTATATTATTTTAAAACGCCATTATTACCCAACACGTGTTGTTTGCCCGGACGCGAAGTCTGTACTAAAGGTACCTTCAGAGAAATGAAGCTTTTGCTACAGGTCCTTAGCAAAAGCATGATTTTATTCATATAATCTAAAATATTTGTTTTTTTTACTACTAACATGATAAATCACCATTATTTACTCCATTCCTCAAATGAGAAGTAGCATTTCTCACCCTAGGTAAATAATAATATTAAAAAAAACCTAGGTCAATAATGAAACGGAAACGGAAAATGTCGAAATGTCAAACTTGTTAGTTTGACAACTAGTTGTCATTTCGGATTATTTGAAAAATGAGTAGGAAATGATTAATTTCAAAATCTAATCAATTCAAATAATGATAAGGATTGTATCA
>MU189138.1:0-55065 GCA_016904865.1 Pissodes strobi | reverse complement strand
TTAGTGAGTTAAATTGTATACAGTGGTAGTGAATAAAGAGAGTATTAGTTGAAAATAGCAAAGTTGTAATTCTGTTAAGAACCCACGGGAAAAACGTAACAATATGAAATGTGTTTCGGGCATTGGCGGAATTAATCGAATGGATAACGCGTCTCCTGTTTACAAATATGCCTCCTGGACAAACTCAAAATGATATTTTCGATTATATAGGTATTCGGTAGTATATTATAGTTTTATCCTCGGTTTTATCTCATGTGTTATAAAAATATAAGAACTATTGTTTTCGTCATTCGATGACCAAACAACCACGTTAGAAGAACGTCAACACTCGGCTATATCTCGGAAAGTAATTGTCGTAAAGCGGCCAAGAGAAAATGTTGGAAATTATTTTTAAGTTTCCAAAATGGTCGCAAGGGGGCGTAATAGCCATCGTAAATTTTAAAACCCGTTTTATGCAAAATTTTCTTAAATTAAAGATAGTAGGCTGCATTGACATTTTAGAGCCGAGATAAATTCGATTCTTTTTTGTTCAACATTTTATGCTCTATCTCTTAAGGGAAAGTGGTGGGGGGTGTTCGAACATTTTCAGAAATAAATGGCAATATAACTTCACAATGGCTGAACGGATCTTAATAAGCTTGAAGTCGTTGAAAAGGGCTTTTCATAGTCTATCAACCGCGTCTTGAGTGGGGTGATTGCGATTTCTTACCTAGCCGCTAGAGGGCATTTTCTGACACAACAGCAAATAAGTCAGATTTTCTCAAAAAATTTAAATGCAACGATACCACTTTTTTAAAAGCAAGAGACAGCCATAAGAGCCATAAGAGCCTAATACGTTAGTAAAAACCGCATCTCGATATCTCTTACCTAAACTATAAAATATAAGTAAAATAAATCAAAACTCCAAAAAAACTCGGATTTTGGGATCCTAATTATCGTTATTTTACCACAATATACAAGTATTATTTTACTGCTAAAATATCAACATAATATTTAAAATCTTCATAATAATTAATATTCATTCAATATGAATATTTATTGCCCTTGTGTCCACACAAAATTCTAACTTATTAATGGAAGCAAGTATGCTTTAGAAAACTAAATCGCAAAAATTATAATGGCGATACTTAAATGTCAATCATATTAAGATTGCAGCTATTTATAGTGTATATGTGTATGAGATATTTTTGGTGCTTTATTTTCGAAAAAATATGAATTTTCCACTTGTAGAAGTGTTTGATATGTTTCGTGCTTATTTTCAATGCAGTCATAATTAGGGATGGCAACGATGCATCGATGTTTTTAAAACTTTATCGCGATTTTAAATAAAAAAACTAATAAGCTGGCCATTTTTAAGGAAAAAAAGGATTACTTGTTTGATTGATATCATCAAGAAATTAATCATTGAATGCACGCGGACTTTATGATATCTGCCAACGTTATTCGCTTACTAATCCAAGTAGGCTTGACCATTAATGAAAATATTATTATTTAACAAATATTTTAATTAAAAAATGACAAACTGGCAACAATAAAATAATATTATAAATAATAACAAATATTAGTTTTGGTCCTGCAAGCAAAAATTATTAGGAGATGTGTAAGAATTAAAGTGCAGATATTTTCGATACCTGTTAATCAGTCAGTCGAGGAAAATCTTAATTTTACAGTTGGTTATGACTGTTTATTACACCCTCTAGCGGGCATTTTGGAAACTCAGAAATAATTTTCAGCATTTTCCCTTAAGCGTTTTTACCCAAAGCTCTAGTTTTTGAGATATAACCGGCCATTCTTAGTTGGCCACCCGGTATGAGATATATTGGTATTGCCTTATTTGTAAAAAGTATTATTTTTCCAACAGTAAAAGTGTTTTCAATGCAACGATAATGTTACTGTTGCCGCTAGCCTACTTGGTTTCTTTAAAAAAGCTCGAATTTTGTGTGAACAAAAGGACAATATTCATTCCCTCATATTGACTGAATATTCATTATTATTGAGATTATAAATATAAGGCTGGTATTTTAGCAATAAATTCTTATATATTGTGGTAAAATAAGAATACTTAGGAATTAATAACGAGTCATCCGAAAAAATGTCCCAAAATCCTATTTTATTATTTTTTATTTTACTTATATTTAGGTAAGAGATATCGAGATGAGGTTTTCACTGACGTATTCGGCTCTTATTTGGCTGTCTTCTGTTAAAAAAAAGTGGTATCGTTGCATTTACATTTTCTGAGAAAATTTGACTTATTTGCACTTATGTCAGAAAACGCCCTTTAGCGGCTACGTAAGAAATCGCAATCACCCCACTCAAGGCAACCTAGGAAAAGGCCTTTTAAACGACTGCCTGCTTAGGCGGCGGTTACATTGGATAAGAATTCGTGCGAAAATTTGTTCGTAAGAATTCGTACGAATCAGTTGTGACCAATTCTTACGACGTGGGTGGTTAAACTGCTCGGTTTAATTTATACGAATACAGTACGAATATTAACTTATTATAAAGTGATAATGAATTCTATCTCAAAGTTTCACCATTATTCAGATATCTTTCATTGAAAAAATATAATATAAGCACATGGGTTTATTTGTGTGGAATTTCACTTACTTGAAAAACATGAAACCAATTTGTAAAATATACCTAAGTAATAGTTATTTCATGTTAATTATAAAAATTGTTGTTAAACAAATATATTTTGTTCTTATTTTTTGCTAAACATTAAAACTGGTTATTGAATAAATATATGTAAGCACCCAAATGGAAAAGCCTACCTCCTAGTTTATTCCAGCCACTACTTTCCATAATTTTTTATCTAACTTTCTATTAGAGTATTGTTTGCTTTTCTGATCCCATAGGGATCTTAGTTCGTGGACCAAAGTAATCAGTACTTTGCAATCCATGTCACTTAAGGCGGCGGCGGTTACATTGGATAAGAATTCGTACGAAAATTTGTTCGTAAGAATTCGTACGAATCAGTTATGACGAATTCTTACGACGTGGGTGGTTATACTGCTCGGTTTCATTTATACGAATACAGTACGAATCCCCCCTTAATATTTATCTATGATACGAATATTGATTTATTATAAAGTGATAATGGATTCTATCTCAGAGTTTCATTTTTTGGGAACATCACCATTATTGAGATATCTTTCATTGAAAAAATAGAAGCACATGGAATGTGCTTCTATTTTGTGCTGCTGTGCGGAATTTTACTTACTATCAAACATGAAAGCAATCTGTAAAATGTACCTAAGTAATAGTTATTTTATGTTAAACATAAAAATTGTTGTTAAATAAATATATTTTGTACTTATTTTTTTTGCTAAACATTAAAACTTGTTACTGAATAAATATATGGAAGTACCCAAATGGAAATATCTACCTCCTAGTTTAATTCCAGCCGCTATTTTCCATAATTTTTTATTTAACTCTCTATTATGGTATTGTTTGCTTTCCTGATGATCTCATAGGGATCTTAGTTCGTGAACCAAAGTAATCAGTACTTTGCAAGCCCAACGAATTCAGTTAGTCGTACGAGCAACTACCCAAAAAAACAAAATATTTTGGTCGCATTGAAAACACGTTCGAACTCGCATGAATTCGTAAGAAATAATCGTAAGCAATATAACCACAAATATATGTTAATATACGCATTTGTTCCCTTCCGACGACTTCTTAAGAATTCGCACGAATTCGTACGAGCAAATTTTCGTACGAATTCTTATCCAATGTAACCGCCGCCTAAAGCCCAACGAATTCAGTTAGTTGTACGAACAACTACCCAAAAAACAAAATATTTTGGTCGCATTGAAAACACATACGAACTCGCACGCATTCGTAAGAAATAATCGTGAGCAATATAACCACAAATATGTCAATCTACGCATTTGTTTCCTTCCGACGACTTCTTACGAATTCGCATGAATTCGTACGAGCAGATTTTCGTACGAATTCGTATCCAATGTAACCGCCGCCTTATTAAGGTTCGTTCAGTCATTGGTTTGGTCAACGGTTGAGGTTCAATCCAGTTCGTCCTTTCTTTTTTTCAAAGTTTGATTTGGTTCGGAGCTGTCATAATTAGTATATATTAGGTATGTTGTAGCATGAAATTTCGGACGGTTTGAAGCCAGCGGAGTTTGCGCATAGCAATAAAAGCGACGCTTATATCGTTATGCGCAAACTCCGCTGGCTTCAAGCCGTCCGAAATTTCATGCTAGAACAAACCTAATGTATACGTTTTCAATAAAAACAATTGAAAAAATATATCCCTAGTAGGTACTTTTTTATCAACATCTAAACCCAATATTTATATCACTTAAATCCAAAAATATGGGAAAGATAAGTCAAAATATATATTTTTTATTGATCTACAAAATTGAAATGAATCCATATTATAATGGATATCAAGAATACTATCCACACGATGCTCTAATCCACATTAGTAGTCATAGTCAATTGATTATTAATGATCTACAAAACTGAAATGAATCTATACCTATTATGATGGAAATAAGGAATACTATCTAGGCAGGTACAAGGTATTTTTAATTTTGTTTTAATGATCTACTAAATTTAAATGAATTTATATTATAATGGAAATGGAGAACACCTACTATCCACACGATACTCTCACCTGCATTAGCAGGTAGTCATAAGCCAAAATATTTTTAAATTTGTTTGATCTTTGATCTATGAAATCGAAATTAATCTATCTACACGATGCTCTAACCCATTTTTAAATTATTCATATTTGATACTTTCCTGAAAATGTTACTTTTTCTAGTTGTGACTGACCCAAACTAACGATATTATCATAGCATTCGCAAATAGCTAAGCTAAGGGCTTTATTTTTTATGTTATCCTATAGTGCAAATGTAATATAATCAACATTCCCCTTTCTAATATTTCAAGTATTTCACTAGTACTGTAACTAGATTCTAATAAAGACGATTAATATGTGCGATGGTGGTGTAATGGTCAGCATAGTTGCCTTCCAAGCAGTTGATCCGGGTTCGATTCCCGGCCATCGCATCAACTTTTTTTTTCTATTTTGCTTTAATATCTTAATACCCAAACTGATCCTAAAATTTCAATTTATAAAATAAGCTGAATATTTTTATTATTTTGATCGAAATAATACATAAATACTCCAGTGAGTATTATACATTATAAGTAACCATTATGTAGTCAGAAATTATTTTAGGACGATTAGTTTCAAATATCTAGTGTTATAATCTTATTTCACATTTGTAACGCATTTAAAAATTTTATATTTTTTACTCACTACTGATGCGTAAAGTAAATTGTTTCATTTTGGTTTATATCATTTATTTCTCGGTAGTAAAGAAAATAGTGATGATGATATATTCGTGCATGAGCCCCTGCCGAATGTGACAATTACATGCGGGATAACCTTATGTACAGGGTGTCCGGTTATAAATGTAACCGTCCTTTAACTTTTTATTTGCCCGCGTATAAAAAAATTTTAAATACAAAAGTTGTAAGGATTTTCATACAGTTTTCTGCTGTGTTACTAGAAAAACAATTGAACGTCGAAATTCTACTGTACAGATTAAATTAATATTTTTTTAATGGCACACCCTGTATATTCTTCTGTATATCGATAGAGCTCTTTAAGACGAGTTCAGTAATATAAGGTTTGTTGGGTCGAGCTACAATATATACCACGTAAATTGCAAAAATGTCGGGTATCTGATTATTACTGAACCCCTCTCCTAAATTATTTATTTGGTGAGCTAGAAAAAAATTCTTCCTTCTGAAGCTTTTCTAATGTTCAATTGTTTTTCCAGTAACACCGCAGAAAAGTTTCTGAAGGAACCTACAACTTTTGTATACAACATTTTTTTCTAGCTCACCAAATAAAGGATTTAGGAGAGGGGTTCAGTAATAATCAGATACCCGACATTTTTGCAATTTACGTGATAACTATTATAGCTAGACCCAACAAACCTTATAGTACTGAACTCGTCTTAAAGAGCTCTACCGATATCCGGAAGAATATACAGGGTGTACCATTTAAAAAACATTAATTTATTTCGATGTTCAATTGTTTTTCTAGTAACACCGCTAAAAACTATATGAAGATCCTTACAACTTTTGTACTTAACACTTTTTTATACGAGGGTAAATAAAAAAGTTAAAGGGGGGTTACGTTTATAACCGGACACCCTGTACTTGTTGCTTACATACTTTTCAAACATTGCGGAAATGCATAATAATTGCACTCGGTCTGTCGGAAGATGTACAGGGTTATTGACTATATTTAGACCAATTAATAGATAACTTTTTTATTTCAAGGCTTAGAAAATCGTTTAAATTAGAAAAGTTGTAGGATTTCGGTCAAACCGCTAGAATTTGATAGCAGAAAAAAACAAACGATTGTTGTAAGGCGGTCAAAAACGACTAACTCAGGTTTTGTTTTAAATGGAATGCCCTATATAATATTACATATTCTGATTGTACGTAAAATGTCGAGTATATTTCATTTATATAACATATACCTACATTCAACTGTTTTCGCGCTATCGATGATTGAAAATCACACTATATTTTCTACGCTCTTCGTATATGAATTTACTTATAGTCATTACAGGGTGTCCATGGAAACATCGGAAAATGTCAGTCGTCAGTGATACAGGATACTTAAGCCACGGCACAACTTGGGCATCAAGGAAAAGTGAAAAAAGTTTATTGTCACTCATTATGGGCTACACTTAACAAGAACAACTTAAGCATTGTTTATATTAAACTAAAACTAATTAATTAATTACAAAAGATGTGGAATTAATATTGAATATTCACTTTAACAGATGTTCAAAATGACCTCCGTTTTGTTCGACTCAAAGACGATAACCCGTTATTAAGTGGTGGACGGCATCCATCAACGACTGCTTCTGGTGGATTCGTATAAACTGTATTTCTTCCAAATTTTTCTGCCTTAAATCATCTAAAGTGTGGAATGTGTATTCATGATGCCCTCGCTCTTTAAGCCGTCCCCAGAAAGACCTGTCCATCAAAGTAAGATCAGGGCTATTGAGGTACCATCGAATTGAACCATTCTTTCAAACCCAAGTCTCATATTTTTCATTTAAAAAGTGAGTTATGTATGCCGTGTTGGAAGCAGGGGCACCATCTTGTTGCCAAATAGATCGATTTCTTCAGTGAGAAATTGGTAATATCTATCCCCGGTTAGACCACCTTCGTAAAAAATAGGCCCTAATATTCTGTCACCAACAACGCCACGCCAAACACTGAAAGCTTTCCATCCTGATGTTTCAATAGCTTTAACAGGGCGAGGGTTTTCTTGACTCCAATAATGGGTATTATATCTATAATAGACACTTTTGAGCATGCTTCGCATGTCCATATTATTCTGTCAAAAAGTGTCGTCCATGCGTAGTTGTTCCAATATAGCATTACAGAATTCCAGTCGTTGACGTTTATTTTCTTCGGAAAGTTGTTGAACTTTCCGAAACTTATAAGGTGTGTATTTGAACTCCTTGGGTGTGCTTTGTGCAAAAAAAGTAAAAAATCGTCACAATTCGTCAACCGTACGACTTAGAGATTTGATATTTGGTATTTAGGTAAAGATTTAAAAAAAAAATTAACGATTGACGTTGACAAGTCGGTTACCATGGCAACCAGTTATAAATTTATCACGATAAAATTAGACTAGCGGTTGGTAACTCTAATTATAAGGGCTTTTTAATTATAGGCCACGGTACGGATAGGAGCGTGGCAATAATGTGTGACCGAAGGGCCTCGCGCGTTTCGCAGGCACGAGTGTCCACGCCACTTGTTGAGTGTAGCCCATAATGAGTGAAAATAAACTTTTTAACATTTTCCGGATGACTAATTATCCCAGACGACTGATATTTACCGATGTTTCCATAGAAACCCGTAATGACTTAAGTAAATTCATATACAAAGGGCGTAGAAAACATATTAGTAGTAGGATTTTCAACCGTCGATAGCGCGAAAACAGTTGACTGTAGTTATATGTTATATTGAAGGAAATATACTCGAAATTTTACTAGAAACAGAATATGTAACATTTTATAGGGCATTCAATTAAAAAAAAAAACATGAGTTAGTCGTTTTTTACGGCTTTACGCCGTTCGTTTGTTTTTTTCTGATATCAAATTATAGCGCTTTGAGCGAAATCCTACAACTTTCCTAAATTAAACGTTTTTCTAATCCTTTAAATAATAAACTTATCTATTGGTCCAAATATAGTCAATAACCCTGTACATGTTTTATCGATACATTTCATGTACCGTGCGAAAGGTATACTTTCAATAATGGTATAATATGACACGAAATATTATAGTTGCAGTTGTAGAAAAAGTATATCGTGCAACACGTGTGAAAACCACTTTTGACACTCGTGTGAAAAGTTCAGTTTTCCACACTTGCTACACAAAATACCTTTTTGTCCATGACATTCAACTGAACTGGTAATAAGTTTATCTACATATTAATTTATATGCAAGGAATTAAAAGATAATTTTCTCGTATTTTTGCCCTAAGAAAATTCGAAAAAAAAACAAAAACAATAAAAACTTTATTTTTTAAATATTTGTATGTACAAAATTGCCTGGCCTCTTTTCGTCAAATTGTTACCTAAGATGCATCGAACATTATGGGTACGGAGAGGTGACGTCAAAATGTTTACACCACATTTTAAAATGTCTAGTTTCCATACCTCTGTGGTACGTACATGTTTATTTGTTAAGAACGATACTATTGTTTTCCCAAAAATTGGTTTCATTATTTGATGTCTATTCAACCTTAAAATATTCTTGTTGTTAAAGCTTAATTTATTTCCCAAAATGCATCATATTTCTTACAAAAAAATTGGTGAGACAAAAATATAACCAAGCCAAGGTTTCACGGAAGGCCTGTCAACGGGTAGTAAAGTGGCTTTGAGAAAAGGGAAGAGACTAATAATTGCACACATTGGAAGCGAAGAGGAATTTTCTAAAGAAGGTTTGCTAATCTTTCAGTCGTGCCAGACGGGAGATTACCATAAATGAATTGGGATGGTTTCGAAGACTATTTTAGTGAAATGATAAAATTTGTTCAGGTTGATTACGGATAAAGCAAGCTATCATTCAAGGCTATCATAGAGAAGGCACCAACTTCATCTTGGAGAAAGCACGAAATTATCGACTGGCTAACAAACAGAAGTATTGAGTTTGAACCCAATTTGATAAAGAAAGAACTACTAGCCATAGCAAATTTACACAAAAATCGTTTTATGAAAGCCGTGGAAGATATAACAGAAAAATATAATGTAACTGTGCTGCGCTTACCCCCATATCATTGCGAACTAAATCCTATAGAACTTATATGGGCGCAAGTGAAATAATTTGCAGCAAGACAAAACAAGACAAATTAAAATGAAAGACTATTTAATCAAACCATTAAGGAAGTTACACCAGAGAATTGGCGAAAAGCAGACCAGCATGTGATTAAACAGGAGGAGGAAATGTGGGGTCTTGACAACCTGATCGATTAGACGGTCGATCTTTTAATTATAATGTCAGGAGGTGATGACAGTTCCTCAGATGACGAAGAATATAGCCTATTATAATTTAATTGTTATATAATAATGTATAATAATAATTATTTTATCTATGTCTATTATTATGTACATATTATACATAATTTTTATTTTGGTAAAATAAAATTTCCTTTAATTTAATTTCTTTCTACAAGTATCCAACCTGCACGCCCTTGGCGTACCATTTTCAGTGTTTATGAATGGAAAAAATAGGCAAAACGCATATACTGATCCAAAACCAGATGGCACGGGAATCTACAGTTTCGTCCGCTATCCCTTTTTGCATAAATTATGTGATACACTTTCGTCCGGTGTCTTAAATATCAAATATACACTTTTGTCCGAGGGTAAAGCAGGTAAAATTGACTATTGACTTGTGCTATGTTATGTTTGCTATGTTTTCTAATTAATATTTCTTTACCGATCCAGAAAGTGTGGGCTAGTTTGGGTTAGTCTTCTTTTCCTAGGCAAATATTATTCTGCTATGTTTGCTATGTTTTCTAATTAATATTTCTTTACAGATCCAGAAAGTGTGGGAGAATGCTTTGCATTTGAATTAAATTAAATGAAACCCGACAGTCAGCAGTTGGTAAAATTTGCCGACCATCTGGTAGAAAATTATATAGATGACAGTTGATTATTTCCACACCTGAGATATGGGCCGCGAGATCAGCTTCCAGCCAAAGAACTACAAATACGTGCGAGTCATTCCATTCACATTTAAGTAAATGTTTTAATTTTAGCCATCCAAATATATTTGTATTTTTGGAAACACTTAAACCTTATCAATGCGAAGTATACATACAGATGCAGACCCAAAAAAGAGAAAATTTTTTACAAGAAAATATTGTAAAATTTAATAATAAGCAAATTTCTATGTTACAATATGTAAAATTAACTTCTCATTATTATAGTTTTTAAAATTATAGTTGAGGTAATAAATTTTATTTGCCAATTTGATGTACCTACGTGTTTTATTATAAGTACCTATATAGTAATATATTTTCAAACTACCTGCAGGGGAGCGGACAAAAATGTATGTTATCGAAAATTGGTACCGGACGAAAGTGTGCATATTTAGGTAAAGAGTTTCTTCACATTTGACTATTGAGTCAGACGGGCGGACGAAACTGTATCTGCCCGATGGCACTACCTGAACTTGATGAAAAGAAAGAATTTTGCCAATGACAAGCTATGGAAGTGGCATACATTATTGGTTGGTTAAAGGTATTTTTTCATACCAAATGAGGTTTTATTACTCTATACATTTCTAGAACAGACAATTTTGGTAGGAATGTATTCAGAAAAAAAGGCTAAATTCTGTATTGAATACAATCAAATATATAGAGGCTTATTTTAAAATTTGAAAAGTTTGACAGTAAATTTGGAACATTGTATAATTTAGATCACCCAAAATTTGGCGAAAAGCAGACCAGCATGTGACATTTGTACCTTACCTAATAAGTTTCTAGTTTAAACCGGATTGTCAGACACCGTTTGATTTTTCAGCAATTTTTAGAATTAGTAGAACACAACTGATTTATTTGCATTTTTTTTGCCGGCTTTACCACACCGATTTTATTAAAATGGGTGATCTAGGTAACCATAGGAGACTTCCATCTATGCAAAAACATGGAGCATGTAATTTAAAAAAATATGTCAGTACAACGTCACACTTTTGTGGGATATCGGTATAATCGAAAGCATTTTCCTAAAATATAGTCTAAGATGCAGATTCAACATGCAGAATATTAAAATCCTAAGTTAATAAATAACTGAGTTACAGAAGACAGGAGGTGAAATGCAAGATTCTCTATATTATTTGTCTAATTAAAGGAAAGTTGCATGTGGTCAACATCAATTCAGCTGGAGTATACCGATTACATCTCAATATTATTATCAATCCCTGGTTAAACATCACTTGGAGCCATTGAATTGGACCAATTAAGTACAGTAAAGTAGCACATCAATCAAAATGTGGGAATGATATTTTTTCTATTTTCGTATCATAAAGAAGTCTTTTCGATTCGCAAAGTAGTGCCGAAAAGAAGCTCTTTTCGACACTACTTTTGTTGACTGGTTGCTATGATATTAACAAAATTGTTCAATGTCAAGGCTCACTAGCAAAAATTTCGACACCGTTTTGAATGGGATTCCTAATAATACAGACGTCAAAGGATGACGTGCTCGTGCGATAAAATGTGGTCTTTTAAAACTAGTATCTTAATATACTATTTAAATACTGTTATGCTTGCATAAAGTATTAGACCTTGTGCCGGTGTTGAGAAGGAAAAAAAAAATAACAAATTTCTCTTCAATATATTCACTGCAAGTTTTATCGAGTGGTAATCTGTTAATGAACTGTATATACCTACCTAAAATATTTGATAATGAAAAACGAATTTTAATATATCAGGATATAAATTTTGTCCCGATTTTGTACTTATTTTACTTTAAATTTCGGTATTTTGATTTTCAACATATCCAAATTATTGTCGGAATTTTCATTCATGCGAAAAATTTCTTAGGGGTATATATACTTAATATTCATCCCTGATTCAATATAACGCTTAATTGGTAACCCCATGTGGTGTATTTCTTATTATGACAGCTTCAGCTACAACAGGGGCTACTTCCACCCTCCAAGAATTTAAACGATCAACGAAATCCCATAAACATATTGGATTAATCTACTTGGAACGTATAATGCCCTCAAGATATCTAAGGAGCGAAACCATGTATCTAATATAATTTTCTCACCGAAAGTGTAATATCTGAGACGTCACTAAGCTTCTATTGTAATAAGGCATTTAGTGATTTTTTTACTGAACAGTGAACATTTTATCAACCTAGAATCGATCGCTTCGAACTTTTATCTTAACGAAACCGCATTTGTTATTTGATATTTTTCTAGAATATTTAAAAGCATTTGATGTTTGATAAGATAAGTACAGATGTCATAGTTGACATCGAGCTCTCTACCCATACCTGAAGCAATGTGTACTGAATTCTGTAAACTTTGCCTGAAGGTGAAAAGGTTTCGCGAGTACTAAAAACTAGAAAGTTTTCTTAACTCAAGCCTCATCTACGATCAGAATATTTCCCATTATTTTTGATCTTCAGATGTGGTATGTGGTATGTGAATTCTGAAAACCAATCTTAATTCGAAATATATTTTATAACAAGAATCTCCGAAGTTTCAAATGGTCCTTGTCTAAAACTTCGTTGTTTTCAAAACGTGTTTCTATGTCCTTAATTATTGTCGATTTTAGCTCTGTCTGTAGTTTCCTTCCATCTATTAAAGTTGTTTCTCAATAATAATATTGCTCTCTACGTCTAGGATTTTGTTATTTTGCTGATATTTCGTCATTCAATCTTACACGTTATTTTATCGTGACTTTTTGTAGATTATTTGTTTCCATGCAGTTTTTTTATAGGGATAACACATTTACTTCTTTAGTGTTTCTAATTATTGGTTAGTGGATATCTTTATATTTACTGGTAATACTTTCTGCTAAATTACTACCGCTTTCTTGCATTAACTCAAATATAGAACACAGAAATGTTTACCAACAATCGTGATTTTATGTTATAGCAGATTTCATAATCATTGTACTAATATTTTTGACTTTTAATATTACTCTGCCTCGAAAAGTCTGGCATTACAATCGTGCAAACAGGGACGATCTAAGAGAGTTCTACCTAGGTGCTTCTTTTGCTCGGCATCTGCTTTGGCACTGACGACCCATCAGTCTGCTGTTAAGAGATTACGCAAGTGATCTCCTGAGGAATGGAAGCATACATGCCAAATTACCGTCAAAAGGAGAGCCCTGATTTGAAAGAAGATGCGAAAGAGCTGTAGGTAGGAAATAGCAAACCTACAAGTACTGGCAGCAAAATTAGACCGCTGAAAATCGCAAATATTTTGCCGAGGCGAGAAACGAATGCAAACGTGTGATTGACGAAACTAAGGACAAACACAATCAAAGGATCAGGCATAAACTTTTGCAATGCCGCAGTGGCTCCAGGGATTTCTGGTCGGCGCAAATAGCTTTACAAGAACGTCTCTCCCACCTTTAGCAGACGAACGTGGCATCACGGTGACTACAGCCAAGGAAAAAGCAAACATGCTCGCAAAAATGTCTTCATCGCACTCTACCTTAAACGTTTGCCAAAGCAAGGCTCTCCCCACCATATCGAACGTCAACACTACCATGGTAGAAGTCAAGTTTCATCACCGTGATATTCGTAAGATCCTCAAAAAACTGGATACGTAAAAGGCATCAGGACCGGATGCATCGTGTACCATCGTGTTAAAGAACTGTTCCAACGAGTTAACACTCGTTTTTTCCAGATTTTTTGTCTGTCTTACCGAAAAGGAATTTACCCATCTTCTTGGAAAGTCGCTCGAGTGCAACCTGTTCCAAAAAAAAAGGCAATAAAACCACGCCCTCAAACTATCGCCCAATTGCCTTGCTTCCAATAATCTCCAAAGTCATGGAACGTGTAGTCAATCAGCAACTTCTCAAGTAGGGGTTCGCGAGACTATGGTCTCGGTCTCGGTCTTGTCTCGGTCTCGGTCTCGAAAACGAGACCGAGACTGAGACCGAGACCTGAAAATTAGAATCGAGACCGAGACCGAGACTTACCTATCGAGACCTAGACCAAGACCGAGACCAAGGTACCGAGACTCTCGGTCTCGGTCTCGGTCTCGAAAAATATTTTTATTTGTTGAATTTTCAAAATTTATTTTTCTGAAAAAATCAAATTTTTATGTATGTTATTGGCAATTTATGCCAACGGGGTCCAATCAACCAAAAAAATTGAAAAATCGTGCAAATCCGGGTATAACGCTTGTTTATTTTAAATTGAGTTGTTTCTTTTTATGATTCTAGAAGAAAGGTTATACTGTTATGTATATAATATGTAATTATGTAGATAACTTATTTTGAGCCATTTCCAAGCAATAAACAGCTATGAGTTTTCACATTTTTCGTAATATCTACAAGGTAATAAAACATCGCGTATCCATTAAAACAACTGGATATCTGCTTCTGGTACAACCGTGTCAGATTAGTATATTAAAAGATGAATGGCCACCTTTGACCATATCCACTTATACAGTATATATCGTATACCTACACAGAGTGTCACAAATTTAGTGGACGAACCATTAACCCTGTAGTTATTGGTCAAAAATACCTTAAATTTTTTCTATAAACATATATCGGGAAACGCCCCCTGCGGACCTCTTAAAGGTGAGCCTCTAAAGATGTTTTTTTTTTCTAATTATTTCCAAAGTTGTGTAAAATAGAGTTTTAAAACTTTGGAATTCACCTAAGTACACTAAGTTTATTATTTAGAATTCGGAAATGGAATAAGAAAAAGCCTAGCATTTTGGAAGTGAATATAAAAAATTAACGTCAACTTTTATGTGAGCTATTTTCTTATTTTCTTTACAAATTTTGAAAATTTTATTTTTTATTTTTTTGGTAAAAAAGTGCTTTTTATTTCGTATCATTAAGACGCAGGGTTTTGAGAAAAACGAATTATAAATGTATTCCGACTGCCAAGAACGGGTGTAAATTGAATGCTATAGTTATTCAAATTTTGAAAATCTGTCATAACTTTTTTCTGGAACAAGTGTTTCTACTATTTTATAATAATACGAATTTTTGGAACTTCAAAAGGAATTTTTGGGGAATATCAAAAAATATAACCTTCATTTTACACCCGTTTTTGGCAGTCAGTATACTTTAAAATTCGATTTTCTCAAAAACGCTGCATCCTAGCGAAGCAAACTAAGAGGCACTTTTTTGCGAGAAAAAATTCAAATTTTCAAAATTTGAAGAAAAAATATATAAAAAGTTAGCCAAAAAAAAGTTAATTTTTAGATTCACCCCCTAAAATGTTCGCACTTAACTAAAACTTTTTATTTTTAATTCCATTTTTAAATTCAGGATATTAAAGTTAGTAGAATCCCAAAATTTTAAAACTCTATTTTACACCGTTTCGAGTATAATTAAAGAAGGCCATATTCAGGGGCCCATTTTTAAAAAGCTCTAGCTCCCTTCCCGATATATATTTATAAGAAAAATTTTAGTTATTTTTGACTGATAAATACATGGTTGATGTTTCGTCCACTAATTTCGCGACACCCTGTATACCGTTAAATTTTAAGAGTTTTCAAAATAAATGTATCCATAAAATACAGAATGTTTGAAAATGACATCACTTTGTATGGCTACGCTACAACTGATAAGAAATGTAAAAAATAAGAAGAAAAGGCGTTGACTTTGACAATAAAATTGACATAAATCGGCACCTAGTTTTTATGTGTACAGGGTGTCCCAAATTCGAACCTCATCATTGGAATCTCGGAAACTAGAAGAGATATGATTAACGGTTGGTTAAATGGAGGCAAAGTTGCGCAATTTGATGCTGATCAAAATGCCATCTTACAAGTTTAAAAATTCCGAATACTTCCGAAGAGTTTTGGAAAAAACCGAATATTCGCGATTTCATTTTTATTTTTTATGACTCTATTTGAATAGATATAGCAAAATAAATTTCAATTCAGTAGCAACTTTTTCTGTTCTTCTAGATGGTGTTATCAGATTTTCAAGCCGACGTTTCGTCTTTGAGCTGCCATCATCAACTTTGTTTTTTTTAAATACGGTCCTGGATTTTTATTACGGACTTTAAGAGCTTCTAAGGTCTCAAAAGGAATGAAGTATCGCACTTATTCGAAAAATTGATATTGGTGACATTTTCCATAAGAACTCATGTGTTAGAGAGAGACAGAAAATAGATTTTTAATAGGATTAAAAACAAACACCTTTTTTTACGCATTAATGCTTTGCATAAAGAAAGCTTAAAAACTAACATAAGAAGTAGTTAATAAATAATATAATTATTATTAAAGTGTCAACCCTCAAACCATAGGCTCTGTCCAAATTTTTAGCAATTTACCCACGTAAATAGTTGTGTGGGATTAGATTTGGAACAAATAATAAATCACATTCTCATTGTTGTATCGCATGCTCTTCGAAAAGATCATTGTAATGATTTCCTGGTAAGATCTTACCAAAAATCTGTTTTCTGTCTCTCTCTAACACATGAGCTCTTATGAAAAATGCCATTAATATCAATGTTTCGAATAAGTGCGATACATTATTGATTCTGGGACCTTAGAAGTTCTTAAAGTCAGCAATAAAAAATCCAGGGCCGTATTTAAAAAACAAAGTTGATGATGACAGCTCAAAGACGAAACGTCGGTTTTTAACACCATCTTGTAGAAAAGAAAAAGTAACAATAAGAATGTAAAATTTATTTTGCTATATCTATTCAAATAAAGTCATAAAAAAATAAAAATTAAATCGCGAATATTCGTTTTTTTTTCAAAAATCTTCGGAATTGTTAGGAATTTTTAAACTTGTAAGGAGGCATTTTGATCAGCATCAAATCGCGCAACTTTGCCTCCATTTAACCGACCTCGTATCTCTTCTAGTTCCCGAGATCCCAATGATGAGGCTAGAATTTGGGACACCCTGTACATACTTAAAAATCCCTATAGCTGGCCATACACCATGCAGTTTACCGGAAGGCGGACCTTTCGATTTGCAAACCGGAAGGCAAACTGTATCGTCAGTGGTCGTAGTGGCCGGAAGGCCGGGCCTGAACTCTCGGCCTCCCAAAAAACAGTCAGGGCTTGATTATTTACCTTCCGGCAAGGTTTTTTGCTTGCAACTCGAAACGTGTATTGTGACGATATGGGTACAGGCCGAGAGTAATCAGGTTCCAGTCGTAATTCGTTTATTAGGTGCATATGCGAATTCACTTGTCGATTTATTAACCTCTGTTTTACCCATTTCGAACGTTTTCGCTTTATTTTTTGCTGTTTTTTAGATGATAAAGCAACTTCTATTAACATAAAATCATTATCCTAGATCTTGTCTATAACTTTTCGCTTCGCACCACACTAAAAACTGAACAAAACCCTCCGAATAAAACGTAACGTGTATGCCTTAGCCGAGAATACAGGCTTGCTTCGGGTTTGCGAATCGAGAGTCCTGCCTTCCGGTAAACTGCATCGTGTATGGCGGCCTTAACACTGGTATACCTACCTACATTAGAGGTAATCATTTTTATATTAAAACAACATTTTAGAAACTAACATGAAATATATTAAAATATTAGTAGGTATATACCTATTTAAGTTAACTATTATTATCCAAACAACTGTTGCAAACAAAAAATGTAAAATTATTTAAGAAGTTTATCCCTAATATCACATCTACACCAAGAACTGATACACAAAAGACACTTATTAGATGTTTCATTTAAGTTAACATTCCGAAGAAACGTTTGTGTTATTAACGAAATAAAACAGTAAATTATTTAATTACTTTTTATTTGCTCAAACCGACACCGAGACCAAATCGAGACAAGACCGAGACCGAGACCGAGACCAAGGTAGTCTCGGTCTCGGTCTCGAGCTTCGAGACCCGAAACCGAGACCGAGACTAAATTTTTTCTTCGAGACCAAGACCAAGACTTGCCAGGTCTCGGTCTCGGTCTCGGTCTCGCGAACCCCTATTCTCAAGTACCTCGAGATCAACAGAATAATCAGCGATAACCAATACGGCTTTCGCAAAGAGAGATCGACAGGAGATGTATTGGCCTATGTCACTCATATATGGAGTAGGGCAATTGAGAGCTACGGAGAATCTCGAGCGTTGGATATTTCGAAGGCATTCGACAGAGTTTGATGACAACAAACTGGTACGCTTGTCTAAACCTGGAAAAAATGAAAAAAATGTGAGATGATTCTCTTAGTGTAGAAATATGTATTTAGAAGATCAATATACAGGGTAAGCCAACCAAGAATATGTCGTTGATTTAATCATACATATTTGTTAGCAAATACTTCATATGCTACAAAGTGTCACACTATACCCTTTCATTCAACAACAGTACTCACTCTAGTGCATTTGATAAACTTAAATGTATGATTTAAAGCTTCGTTTCCGAGGTATGAGTTGATTTTTTAAAAAGATACTTTTTATTCATAGTTCAAAACCCCTGGGTCGATTTTCATTAAGCTTGACAAGTTTGTCATCATAAAAGATATCTTTTGACGTAAACAGATTTTCCGTAATTATTTCAGTGGCGTCACAGGGCAACTTCATTGGAAAAGAGTAAACA
Organism: Pissodes strobi; assembly: GCA_016904865.1. Classification (NCBI taxonomy): domain Eukaryota; kingdom Metazoa; phylum Arthropoda; class Insecta; order Coleoptera; family Curculionidae; genus Pissodes; species Pissodes strobi. Next base: position 36,269 of record MU189138.1, on the reverse strand, counting down.
ATATGGTACCTACGTCACTGCTCTTTTGTAAGTTTCAGATTTTTTTTTAGATTAAGCATTTTATATTGCAACCTCTATCTCTTGTATATTTTTTCTCTATCTTGCTTACTTTTCAAGAAATATAAAAAATTAAGATGATTCAGTCGATAAATTTAAACAATAAATGAAGAGAACAGTTTTTATTAAAATCATTTACATTAAATATGTTATACCTACATACCTGAGATTTTAGCTGGTGTATACACGTTATAAGAGGTCTCTTATCAGGTGTTGAAGGCTGGAGTTATGAAGGCTCCACAGATGCTAAAGTAGATGGGCACCTCAATTGTCTGCTCAGACATATATGGGACAATTTTTCATGTTCCAACTTGTCACATGGAGAATCTACGAACAAATATTGAAACATTAAATGCTTGAATTTTCTGCGACGATTCTTCATATGAACAAAAAAATAATTCAGTTAACATACATTTCTCTACGGTTTTATCCAGAAACAAAGTTGGAATTGCATCATATTTTAGGGTGGATTTGTGCCGAGTTCCTATGAAGCGAGCTGAGGATGCAAAGTGAATATCGCAGGTGCGATAAGTCTTGCGAGTTTAAGGAGTTCAAATATTCCCTCCAAATATTTTCTACCCAAAGGCTGTAGAGCTAGGAAAATAACTCAATATTGTCTATTGCAGATCTATTGATATAAATGATCAGCATTTCTCAAATTATTCAATGAGTACCCATACTTTCTGTAAAATAACAACAAAACAAAGTATAAGGACAAAAGTATATAAATTGTACGTAGGTATGTGTGATGTTTATGGTACCTTTGGCACTTGTCAGGCATTAAAACAAAAAACATTTTTTCCATAAACGTACTAGTACTCTGTCGAAAATTGCTAACTCTCTGGAGCAAAGGGTCACGAAAATATTTTTCACTTACCAATGGATCTTTCGGAAAAATATGCATTTCAGTATCTTTGTTATGGTTTTTGCAACTTGGTGCACAACAGTTAAACACCATTTCGCGAATTATTTAGAAAAATAAACACGAACCAACACAAGCAACAAAACAAGCGCTGAAATACAAATGGCGGCCGTCCGTCTTCGTCGCTGTCATCTCATTCCATATGACAGGTATGAGTCTGCGCCCTGCAGTGCAGCGTATCTCGGCGACACCTGGCGGATTTAGGAAATACTACTTGCTTAGGACCCGACGTTTTCATTACAGTTACCAGAGTGTGATAATAATCTAGTGAAATATACACTGATACACAAGCGAGCAAGTCCGTCAACATCCGTAGAGGAGATAAAATCTATCCGCCAACTACTTTAGCGTAATTTTCTGAAAGCTCTTATAAAAGCATAATTAAAATTAAGAAAAAAATCATTAATTAGAATGTTTTTGTAATATCGCATATTTAAGCCAATTGATTTTTTTAAAGTGAGCGTCGATAAATTAGCTAAAACTGAATCACTGATTTATTCACTAGGCCAGCATGTTGTATTTTATGATCTGTCTTTTCCCTTTTTTATTTTAAATTCAAACATGTAGACAGTGAAACAGCCAGCTTTAACTAAAAAACCCTGGGGATATTATAAACATAGTCCCAGTGGGTCCTTACCTATAATACCCCTGGCAGCGAAGAAACCATAAGGTTTATTGCTTTCATCATATTTTACAGCCCCTGTATAATAAACAACGTTATCCGCTAGTTATCTTAAAAGAACAACGTGTTGATTTTAAACGGGTTTTTTATTATAATTACTTTCAGAAGCATCTAACAAGGGCGCCTATAAAAAGGTCCTTTTTGCTGAAAAATGGTACCGACACCGTGGGTGGTACTCAGCTGTGGGGATGCAATCAATTTCAAAAGAGACCTGCTTTCTTAAAAGTATTGTTCCTAGAGCGACCATTTATATAAGAGCCTTATTATTTGACTTTTATTCTGACCAGAATGTTCACAAAACTGACTGTCTGAACTTTGAAAAATCCAACATAATTTTTATCTTAGTATATGTGTTTTGTCCGCTTAATCTAAAAGGAGGGATATATCATTTAAGTTTTCGCATATCTATGTACTAAAAATCAAAATTTAGCTAATTACTTCTATCATTATATACCAAACGTGTTGATATTATACTGGAAGTATACCTATAAATTTGTTGATATATCAAAAAATATTAATACGATATTTCTGGCCTGTAAATATGAACTTTCAACTGCCCTTAAACAACTTTAAAAAATTCAGCTGTATTAGTGATATCTCTGTATATAATCTAGCGTTTTAAGAAATTCTGTGCTATATCATTAATAAGCTTTTCTGCTTCATGAGAAGCATTAATATGGACTGCTGGAAATAGATTAAAGTCATTAATAAATTTCAACAGCATAGATTCCTAATATGGGAATTAAAAGTAAAATTTCCTAAAAATGTTTGATCTAATATCTGCATTGATTGCATAATATTATAGTCAATAAACCTTACTTGAAAGCGGCTCAACTAGAGACTTGTTCATTTGGCTTTCCTCAACCTGCTCGGAAAATCAAAGAAATCAGCTTGGAGCAGAACACGAACTACGAAATGACATAACTGCACTCCAAGCAGATATTTCCTGCTCGGACGACTTCCTAGCTTGCTACCCCAAATGAACGCGCTATTTATTAAGACAGCACGTGGATGGGATATTTTATATATCGGGATATTTTTCTCAAAAAAGACCACGATGCCTTTCAGCCTTTCAAAATTTAAAAAGTGGGGTCATATTATTATTTTATATTCCGCGGTTTTTGTTGAGTATCCATCATCTTCCTGGCTTTTGCTCTAACTGCTCCACCTCCAGACTAGGTGCAAGTAGAGCATGATCTAACTGATTTCGAGCACAGTGCTCCATCCCAAGCGAACAAAAAAATATCAGCTGCTCGAGCCAAATGAGCATCGATCTCCTGCTCCAGGCGGCTTAGAATAGTGAGAGCAGACCAAATGAACAGGCCTTAAATAGTAGGAGGTTAGCGAATTATATAATTATTCACTCCTAGTGAGCCAATTGACGAATAGGTATCTGTTAGATTGTTCATTTGTACAATAAAGTACCTATTTTAAAAAAAGTTTACATACTCTTAATTAAATGGCTTTATTTTTTTATTAATAATAAATAAATTCATGCATAGGTAGATTTTTAGAAGATTATTTCAGAAGAAAATTAACACTCTTGAACATACTGGATTTATCACTCAGGAAAAAACAAATTAATTGCTAGCATACAATTAATTTGTTTTTGCGTCAATTTTCAGTTTTAAGCCGAAGTAACCAAGTATTATTAAAATGAATTTAAGCTGAAGTAATACCGCTATCTTAATTTAATAAGATCACTGTCTTTAAACTTAGTTTATTTTTCCTTTAGGGTCAATAATTGTAACAACAGCCACAATTTTCTGGTACCTGGGTCCGAATCTATCCTTGTCATAATCTGCTGCCTCCTAATAGCAAATACAATGTAATAGGTAACAAAAGCTACCCAAAAATGTCAAATTCAAGAAGAAATATTGAAACAAAACAAGTATAAAAAATATGACTTAGTTTTCAATGCCAAACGGTATTAAAAATCCTGATCCCATAGTCGTACTGTTATACTGAGTATCAAACCTATGTATGGTAATGCCCAACAGAAAGCTTATATTGATTCTTGTGATGTAATTACTTTACTCATTACAGTCTTTAATCAATAATCACGCGTTTACGACATCTGGTTAGCATTTTCACAATCGCACTTAGAAGGGGTTAATAACTACGAACCCCCCGAAATATACGAAATTAAGCATTAACGGCTAGCACTAAGGGACGGTCTTAGTGCTCCCCGCGGATTCCAAAGCCATAATGTACAATTCTCGTTTTCTCGCGGTGGCTCGTGGGTGAGTCATGGCGTTTTGCGGGGTCCCATGTGCAAAAATTTACCCCCCGGTGGAGGAATTTATCCGATTTGTCCTTAATCCAAGAAAAACTTCAAGGTGACTCAACAAACACAATGCGAGAGAGAAACCATAGAAGGGAAATTTATTTACACTTCTTTTTTTTGCTATATCGTATGTGATGTTTTTTTTGCTATCGTGGTTTATTTTCCGATCAAATATTTAGTATTTTAAAATTATCCCGTTGATAACTTAACAATCTTTAACGGGGTTTAATAAATCGATTTTTTTTAGGTAATTGAGAGGCAATTTTACTTCAATTCTAATCATATAATTTGTGTCTCTATACCTAATAGGTAAATATTGGAAGTCTTCTTTTTCTGGTATCTCATTTACAGTCCTTAATTTATAATATTGCGCAATTCTTACAAAATAATAATAATACCAATGGCATTTATTAAGGTTAAAAATAAAAAGTATACAAAATGTAAGATGTCATGGCAGTATCCAACAAACTGGTTTTTATATAGGGTGCTACAAATTCGAGTGCATACATGGGGATCTCGGGAACCGTAAGATTTACGAAGTAGGTTAAATTAAGGCAAAGTTGTGCAATTTGATGCCCAACAGGATGCAGTTTTCAAATTTGAAAAATTCCGAATAAATCCGAAGATATTCGTAAGAAACCGAAAAGCAGCTATTTTATTTTTATTTTTTCCTGAATTAATTTGAAGAGATAATATAACATAAATTTAACATTATCCTTGCCACTTTTTCTCCTTTATAAAATGGCAGTAACAAATTTGAAAGCTGACGTTTCGTGTCCGGGCCCCCATCATCAGCTTCATTTTTTTAAATACGGACCTGGATTTTTTATTTCATTTTTTAGAAGCCTTTGGTCCCCCAAAACCAACGATGTATCACACTTGTCCCATAGCGGTAACTAATATTCTCATAAGTGAAATCAGGTCTGAAAAGATCGCCCCATCTGTGTCTAACACATTACCTCTTATGGAAAAAATCTAGATTTGTTGATATATTGATAAGTGTGATACATCTTTGGTTTTGGGAGACCAAAGGCTTCTAAAAAATTAAACAAAAAATCCAGATCCGTATTTAAAAAAATGAAGTTGATGATGGTGGCCCGGAAACGAAACGTCAGATTTAAAATTTAATACTACCATTTTATAAAGGGGAAAAAGTGGCAATAATAATGATAAGTTTATGTTATATTATCTCTTCAAGTCAGGAAAAAATAAAAATAAAATAGCTGCTTTTCGGTTTTTTACGAATATCTCCGGAACTACTCGGAATTTTTCAAATTTCAAAACTGCATCTTGTTAGGCATCAAATTGCACAACTTTGCCATAATTTAACCGACTTCGTATCTCTTACGGTTCCCGAGATCCCCATGCATGCACTCGAATTTGTAGCACCCTGTATAACACTCATTTGCAAGAGCAGAACCACAAGTTTTAATTTAAGATTTTTCCACCAAATCAAATTCAAAACCTGCATTGAAAGGAGAAACCCGGTGGAAATAAGTAAAAAACTAACTGCTGCCATACAAATTGATCTAAAAGCCAACCTTTTCTGAAATGTATAATGTCCTTCCTAACCAGCCAGCTGATTACCACCCAGGGAGACGGTACATTTTTCAGTAAAAACAGCTATTTTGTAGGCGCCCTTTGTGGCATCTTAAAGAAATTACAATACAAAACCCATTTAGACTCAACACGCTTTTGTTTAGAGATAAGTAATATCCCATCATGGTGAGTTTACAGGAATGTCGTCTAATTTAGGTGACGGCAAAAAGATTGACTTTGACTCTTTAGGGGCTTATATAATATAATACCTAATGTCATATATCTATAAGTAATTTAATATTAAGAATTTATCGAGTTATGTTATAATGTTTGTTTAAAATCAGGGGAGCAGATCAAAAGATCATGATTGTTTTATTAATAATTAATACACATAGGGCATGAAACTTTCCCAACGTTCGGGATGTTGTTTAATTAGGTAGGTCAAATATCTTCAGGCAATTTTGGCAGTAGAAGTACTAGACTATTTGAAATAAAATAGGCATTCGTCTGAAAAGTTTAATGTAGTAAAAACGGTGATAAAATCATAAATAAATTTAAACACAAGTATCTTGCATTCCTAATGCTTGGTCAATGAAACGGAGTACCGGATACCGAAGACAAATTTATAGTCTACTTTTTATTGTAGGATCTTCAAAACTTTTTGATTCAGGTTTCAAAATATTAGGGCACATTTCATGGGGCGGCCGCAAATTGCGCACCGTATACCTGGTGCCTTACTTTTTTAGGACGAATTGCTCACCCAAAACCACCCAAATCTACAGTACTAGAATTACGCACCATAAGGTGCATTTTGGTATGTAAAATAAATCAAAAATAAACTCTAAAATATTTTTGCTTATAAAAATATGCCTATTCCTGAATATTGATTTATCTTACCTACTAAGAATTTGCGGCGATGCGACGCCGAAGTTTTGTCTCTGAATCTTTAATTCTACAAGTTTCTCCAATACTTTGTAATTTAATGTACGTTTCAGTTTGGGTTAGTTTGTGTTTCACTATATGGGATTCATAACACTGGTCGGCGTTTTAATTTTTTCTGGGGTTAATAACTTTGCAATTGTTTTTGGGTAAATGCTATGTGCTGATTTCAAAAATGACGCGCATTTTCTATATCAGTCAAGTTTTTTTGCTATCGTATATTTTGATAAAAATTGAAGCTGAACTATATGACATTAAATGTTTTGTACAAATTTAATTTAACAAACTCTCAAATTAGAAATGTATTTATTTAAAATGAGGTTATATTGATATAAGAATGCTGTATAAAAATTTGTTTTGGCAGGAAAGGTTTTTTCAAAGATTTCCGTGTATGCTTTTTTTCTTGAACATCCCTATTTAGGCATCAGCAGTAGTCTGCCAGCATGCTTACTTCCCACCGGCCCTGATATCTTTCTGCCATTACTCGAATGTCCTGGTGACAACGTTTCCCACAATTTTTTGGAAAACGAGACTGAGAACGTTGTAACAAATATTAGACCACCTGTCGATACTTTTAACTACGGTGATTTCCCAAAAAGTTTTGGACGACGAATTTAAATTTTACACATGCATTTTTTTCATTACTTTTCATATTCTGGTCAAATTCGTGGATTTGAGAACCGTCAAAAATTCCAGCTTTCACCTTGGCATCGCTGGTGTTTGGAAATTTTCGACTAAGAAAACTATGACGGAAATTCAATAATCAAAAGAAACAAAGTATTTGTCTGTCGCAGGGTGACAGGGGGAGATTTCAATGCCCATAACACCAACTTGCTCAAGTATCGTAACAAGACCGACAACGAAGGTAGAGCAACTAAAGCATTTGTCATCAGCTGTGGGCTTACTCGACTTGTAGACAAACCAACTCGGATCTCAGAGAAGGGTGAATTTGCCGCCCTCCTGGATCTTTTTCTTACCGCATATCCTGATCAGTACACAATTACAGTTGGTCCGCCATTAGGTACTTCCGACAACAAACTTATTACAACGGTTTGTGATCTGCCACTCCTACAGAAGGATCCACCATTGCCCCGTAAAATCTGGCATTACAATTCTGCAAACTGGGAAGACTTAAGAGAGTTCTACCTAGATTTTCCTTGGCTCGATGCCAAAAGGAAAGCCTTGGTTCGACAGAATATGCGAAAGAGCCATAGGTAGGAAACAGCAAGCCTACAAGTACTGGCAGCAAAATCAGACCGCTGAAAATCGCAATTATTTTACCGATGCGAGAAACGAATGCAAACGTGTGATTGACGAAACTAAGAACAAATACAATCAAATGACCAGGTATAAACTTTTGCAATGTCCCAGTGGCTCGAGAAATTTCTGGTCGGTAGCAAAGGCAGTAAGTAATAACTTTACAAAAACGTCTCTCCCACCTTTGACGGACGAACGCGGCATCACGGCAACTACAGCTAAGGAAAAATCAAACATGCTCGCCGAAATGTTTTCATCGCACTCTACCTTAAACGTCCACCAAGGCAAGGACCTCCCCTTCATATCCAACATCAACACTACCATGGCAGAAGTTAAGTTTCACCACCGTGATATTCGTAAAATCCTCAAAGAGCTAGCCACGCAAAAGGTATAAAGACCGAATTAAATACCTGTCATCGTGTTAAAGAACTGCGTCAACGAACTAACACCCAGTCTTTCCAAAGTTTTTTCTCTGTCTTACCGATAGGGGATATACCCAACTTCTTGGAAAGTCGCTCGAGTGCAACCTGTACCAAAAGAAGTCAAGGAAACCACGCCATCAAACTATCGTTAAATTGTCTTGCTTTCAATAACCTCTAAAGTCATGAAACGTGTAGTCAATCAGCATCTACTCAAGTACCTCGAGACTCGAGACTCGAGACCAACAGAATAATTAGCGATAACCCATACGGCTTCCCCAAATAGAGATCGAGAGGAGATATATTGGCCTATATCACACATATATGGAGTAGGACAATTGAGAACTTCGGAGAATCTCGAGCGAATGCGTTAGATACTTCAAAGGCATTCGACAGAGTTTGGCATGACGGATTGCTCAACAAACTGCCGTCCTTTGGATTGCCAGCATCTCTCTGCAGCTTTCTTAAGAATCGATCTCTGAACGTTGCAATTAACGGACACATCTCAGACACATTCACCATAAATGCGGGAGTGCCTTAGGGCACAATACTTTCACCAACTCTGTTTCTCATCTATATCAATAACCTGCTAATCGAAATCAATAATCCTGTTTACAGTTTTATCAGCGACCGAGACTTATCACACTGAGACAGGAGCAGATTACAACAATTAATCGAGATCTGGAGAAGGTTCGAACCTGTGGCGAAAGGAATTTGGTCCAACTTAATGCTGCAAAAACCCAAGCAGCCACGTTTACCAAGAAAGCTAATACGGCGTGCCCTTACTTCATTATGGCAGGATCGGCCATTCCTTCATCCTCGTCAATTGAAGTACTGGGTGTCTCGGTCAACAGCAATATGTCCTGGCATGACCAAGCTGCTAACATCGTAAAGTCACTCGCAGAATCTTGGTGCGCTATATGGTTTTTATGATATAGTCAAAAGGGGTCTTAACGTGCAGATCCAAAGGTCACATTTTTCATTAAATGTCATTCCTTTGAGAGATTTTACATGCAAAATCTGCCACGAATGAAGTTTTTACTGAAAATTGTGACCTTTGGACCCGCACGATAAGATCGCTTTTGACTATACCCGGCCTTTATTTTAAGAGATAAATCAAATTAAATGTCACATTATCATTGTCACTTTTTCTCCTCTATAAGATGGCATCCTTATTTCAGATCCGACGTTATCGACTCGGCTATCCCATAGACAAAGAAAACAAGGGTACTTGGTATAGCCGCCTTGTAACCTTAGCAATAAAGATTTAACCTGAAACAACATTTTTTTTTAAATTTTGCGATGGCGCAGTAATAGAACGCAGCTAAAGCAATTTTGAGAATAAAACTCCTAAAAGGTAACGTAGGGATTACATACCTATAGAACTCTACATATTTTCCAGTTGTGGTCTCGATATTTCTAGTAAACGTTCCATATTATCATAAATTTTAAGTCATTTGTACTGAATGGCCCACTGGAACAGAAGAAGCTTGGTTACCATCAAGCAAGAAAACCTTTAAGCTTTTGTTGGATGTATCGATAAACAGTCTCCATTCGCTAGAATCATATTTTAAGCCTAAAGCCTGATATTTTTGCAGTAAACTAGTGCTGTGTTTCTATCTTTTTCAAAAAGGAAAAAACGAAACTCTTCCTCTCGATCACGACACCAGTAGATTGTTCACTGAAGACAATCTAGCTAATAGAGTATTTTTTTGCTTTGAAACGAAGAGCTACAAAGAAAAACATTTTTGTAATTAAAATATTTTTGTATCCACTATAATACGGACTTTTAAGGACAATTGAGGATATTTTTTTGAAATGTTATTTTAACCATTAAAAAATATTTTTCTGTGGCTATTTGATAGCTCTGCTACCGCAGGATTTTAAAAGAATACAATATTTAAAAAAAATTATTTTGTAACGGCTAATCAATGTTAATCCCTAAAAAATAAAATAAAATAAAATGTTCCTTTGTTATTAAAGGTTCCTTTTTAGTGACTAAAACGTACTTTATTATAGTTAACCAGTTCAACCAATTAAAATTCAGTGTTCTATTTATTTGGTATACATCACTATTCACTATATTATGTCTATCCTTGTCGTTGCCTTCAATCTGTTAGCCAAAGGAGAAAGAGGTATCCAATTTAAATTTTGATTTCATAGAAACCGATTATATATATAATGTAGTACAGGACGGCTATTACGTTTGCAAACTACCATGAGACAAGGTAAAATTCTCTAAAATCACCAGATACAAGAAAATGTTCCTATATTTTTAGAAACTTTACACTTTTGGACTTTTTATGCAATATAAGAAACCGTTTTAAGTCATAATTATACTCTTTTCCCTAAAAGTTTCCGTAATTCGCGATATTGTAACTTAAACCAAAAACCATAGGTATATTTTGAAATCCTCGGTATAGTAGTAAAAAACTATGTCAAGCAACAATACTTATAATTGTCAGATTTACAGATTTTAAACAAATCTAGGTGTAAAACGAAGTATCCCAAAAAATATAAACCTCAGCATCGCTAGAAAGGCTTTAAGAAAATGAATAGTTCTAATGACCAAGATTTACCTGAAGGAATCGTGGAAGCGGCGAAGACCGCAAATTTGAATTTGAACCTGAAAAATCAAGAGATAAATATGAAAAACAGTACACTTATTTTAATAACTGGTGTAACAAGAATGGCACAAAAAGCTTGAAGGAGGAAGTTTTCTTAGCCTATTTTCTGGAACTGCAAAAGGTATTTCAGCCAAGTACACTGTGGAGTAAATACTCTATGTTAAAGTGCGTTTTGAAACTCAAATGAAACTTAGATATAAGTAAATTTACTTATTAATAAAACCTGTTACCATTTTTGGATTGGCCGGTGCCTGTCGGCGGGAAGAACTTACAAAAACTACCGTTGATCATATCGAGGATAAAGGAAACCTAGTAGTCGTAAGAATTCCTGACTCTAAAAATCATACCTCAAGATTTTTTTTCGTGTCAGATGAAATAAACCACGGACATTTCCTACAACTGTACCGAAAATATGCAACTTTGCCCAAACCAAACACTCCACATAGCCGTTTTTTTGCCCAATATAAACAGGGAGTGTGTAGCACCCAATGTGTTGGTATTAACTCATTTGGAAAAATGCCCTCCGCAATCGCTGCGTATCTACGTCTACCAAATCCAGAACAGTTTACAGGACATAGTTTTCGACGATCTTCAGCTATGATGTTGGCTAATTGTGGGGAAGGAATCACAAATGTCAAGCGACTTGGGGGCTGGAAATCAACAGCTGTCGCGGAGGGTTATATAGAAGAATCGACGAAACAAAAAAAAGACATGGCTAGTAAAATATTGGCATTGGATTGCCCTTCTTCTTCCATAGAGGCCTTGGATTTAGTGACTGAAACCCCCTGTGTGTTATGTCAGGCTTCTTTGAGCAGTGCTTCTATAAATGGTGTCTTAGCGTCCAAATCGGCAACCATTTCGTCCTCCAGCCTTCCGAGATGACAGCGTCTGCGATTGCATTAAAAAACGTTAACAACTGTTCTTTTGTTATAAATGTTCATAACAGTTAATATTAAAGTATGAAAATGATATTTATTTATACGTTCTTGTTGTAGTTTTTAACTTTTAATTAAAGTTTTTAATCAGATAATCGTCGTTATTATTTTTGTGCTTATTTGTCGCAGGCACGTGAAAGAAAAATGTGATTGATCGAATTATTTATGCAACATAAGAAAACTCTTAATCATTCCCTTTTCTCTCAAAGCTTCCGTAACTCGCGATATTACAACTTAAACCAAAAACCATATCTTTTTAAGTCATGTCAGGTCAAGAATAATAGTCATGTAAAGCAACAGTAGGTATAATTGACAGATATTTTTTCTTTTATTTAAATACGGGTCATTACTATTCTGTGTTTGTTTGGACCGCGCTCGTAGAAAAAATATTGTTCCTTGCACTTGCGCAAAGTGACTTTTCCGCACTCGATTGATTGGCCGAACTCCGCTTCGCATCGTTCGGTCAACAGGAAGGAAAATAGGAAAATAACTATTTCAATTTACTCGTTTACTCTTCTTATTCTAATTTTGTTACGGATGAAAATATTAATGCAAAATTTTAGGGCCGTAAAATACTTCAAAAAGATGTATCGTACGATACTTCTACCCTATTTAAATTTGGGGGGTTGTCCTTCCCCCTCATATGGATGTGAAACTACGTAGATAAAAAAGGTGAAAAATGTTTCCCCCTCGAATCAAATATCGATGGGTCTGAACGTTTTTCCACATTAGCATTTTAATACTGAAAATCGAGGTGCAAAGTTTTCGTTGGGCCGCCCATAATTTAAGTGTTCTGTTACAAAAAATATATTATCTATTTTTTATATGTATAAAAAAAATTATAACGAAAATTATTGGATACTAGGATAGATGTGAAAAGTCCATCTTTTGATGGTGGTCATATCCCACTATCTTTGCCAAACTTCTATCATCCTTCTCCTCGCCTGTTTCTTGAACGGCCCTTTGCCCGGTCTGGGCTCAGTCTGTATTTGTATACCATCCCTGTTTATCAGCGCATATCTTGAGGTGTGTACGCTCATAGAGCATTTGTTCCAATAGGGGAATATTTTTCAGCAAGCGTTGAGATGGTCCCATAGACCCCAGTGATAGCTCTGGCGACCAGGCCTCTAATCGAGTTTAACTTATTTTGAAAACTGGTCTGCTGGAGCTTACGTTCAAAGATCACCGCATTATAAAGCTCTCTTGAACCAAATGGTTAGGTATCATAACACCCATCAAAAGGTCACTAAACTTAAGATTCTTAAAATTAATTTTGCGTGTTTATCGCCGCGTGCGCCGCACAGATAAGTTTATAAAATTCCAGCAGCAATTATTAATTAATTCTCAACCTTGGATTATTTATTAAAATTAACAAGCAATTAAAACTAACTAACCCAAACTAACACAAACTAACCCAAACTATAAATTCAAGAGAAACTATCAATTGAATTAATGCCGCTTAATATATGTTTAACAGAGAAATATTAAAACACAAATGCAGAAAAAAACGAGTTTAGCCATAATAGACATGGTATTTAATTTTTACCTACTAGTAGTCCATAATTAACATAAAAGAGCGAACACTGTAGTTACGGAATATAAAATATATATTATTTTGCCTAATTTCATTGATAGCTGACGACTTCAGTCTAGATCGAAAGGTCGCAAGTATTCGAATTTCTAATTAACAATTAAACTGAACCATATTAAAATTTTCCCAACATATAATGTTTGTTGTTATTTCTTAATAATAGTAATTTACATGCTGATACATTCTTTCCCATAAATTTAACTTAACATTGGTTTAATCGTTAGTTGTTAATAATAATTGCTAATTATGACTCGTAAAAACGTGGTATCTGGGTTTCTTAATACAAGGGGCAAACAAGGTTCGTATTAGGCCTAAATATGTCACATTTTTAAACAAGTGTGATTTCCTCCTTGAATTTTCCAGGCTCCTATTAAATATCTCATTGTAAATATCCAGTTATCATTCTGGTAATGTGTACCGTCCACTATCATAAACAACATTAGCTTTTGTCTTTAAATAAATATACCTACTGCTTCGTCATCTGATATATATTCAATACAATAACATTAATGGAAAACCTAAATTAACATTATTTATTTTGTTACATTTTTTCGTTATGTTCTCGATTCAATGTTCAATTCGCTATATCTACCCTTAAATCTATAACTGCCAGTGAAAAATAACTAAGGACCACCGCCAAAGAAAGAAAATTTAATTAAAAAATATTAGGCGTGAATTCTCAATAATAAGATGACACCATATTCAATAGGGCCCTTTTAAAAATAAGGGGATACGCCAAATTATTTCGATGTAGGGTGGGCAAGGTGTGAGGCCCTAATTCCTGAGAAGTTCTGTCGGTGGATCTTTTGATCTGACTTCTTTAATTGAATATTACAAAAGGTATTGAACCTCGACATGGGTTTGCCAGACGTAGGTCACGCCCTCTTCTTGTAGTTACAGGACTATTTTGTACCAATATTTCAGCAAGCGGAAAAATGTTCCATGTGTCAAGCATTCAAACTTGTTCGATAACAAGTTTTTATCACGCGGTCTTTAAAATGCTTAAAAAAATTTTATGCAAGAAATTAATATGGCATTATATTATTCATTATCTCTAGTTTATCGAAATCACTTTAGGAGTTGGCTTTCTGCTTGTCAAATTTTTGGATTAATTTAATCTTCCAAGGGTATTAAAAACCTGCACTAAAATCGCAGAAATGTTACCAAGCTAGGACGTTTGGCCAATTAGAGGAAAGAATAATTGTATCTTTCTGCCCTGATATTTGTTAGACCACCGCCTTTATTTAGATCAACAATTAAACAAACTTTCCAAGAAATATATCAATTCACATATCCGCCCTAGATGCTCACAATGAAGAAATATCCTGTGAAGAATGTAATTCTTCCCTTAAGTAAATCATAAGGTCATAATATGCGCAAGAATATTATACTATCTTGCCATTAAAAAAATAATTTACATCATTTAAGATTATTAATTTAGAAATATTGAATGAGATAATTCTCTGCTAGGTCTCGCGAAAAAAGGCAGATCGCATGGATGCCCAATTATTGCAAGAAAAAATGTTTTAAGCAAACTTTAAGGAATAATAGTTAGAATAGAATAATTAGAATTATTAACTGAGATTTTAACATACAAATATGCAGTAATTGTGTTTTTCTGATAGATCGACGATATGAGAAAACAATAGACCCGAACAATTATGTTAAATAATTCTCCTGTATCGCTTTCGCCGGCTTGATATTATTTGTGTTGATCAAACATTTAAAACTACGTTATTTGAAAAACATCCTGTAGTCTTATCTTTGAACACTACGGCATGGCGTGTAATTCCTCGAGTGCATATTTAATTTACAGTCAGAAATTACATGTAATTATGGCGACATCTGCATTTATCTGATAAGCAAAATCGTTGAAATCGTTTTATTTTACTTTTATGTGCTTTAGACAATTAACTTCCGGCTATTTTGCCCTCACAAGATTAGTGAGTATAAGATTTCTCAACTAAAAAAAGAATCTTGCGGATATGCTATTCAGACCACCATAATAAATCGGAATTATCTCAGCAGGGGCACTATTATTTTCTATAAAGATTTAAGGGCATCTTTGCTCTCCTCTTAAAAGGAAATAAAATTATATCTAATATGGGTAATAGATTGAAGTCGGTGTTCTAATTAAGTAATATATCCTACTCAACGTTTTCTGTAGTGTTAGGTTTACGACGAAGATGTAAAGTGATTGGTTCTCATTTAAAAAAAAATGGCAGCTGGCGTTTTAGAAAATAATTTCGTTCATTATTGCATACAATTTTCATGATAGTTAAATTCTACAGATACTTTTCGGTAGTCAAGAATCCAAATTTAAACATTACTTAAGCTTCTTTCCCTGGAACGCGTTACGAAAATCGTTGTAATAAAGGTTACTCAAACAACGCTAAAACTAACTAAAATGTGTGATACGACGAGGCGAACGTTATAAAATGTGTTCTGACATTATTTTTTACACGAAGACACAACTTATAACTTATGTAATACGGTACTAGCCTCAACTAAGGCCGGAGTTGTTTTCCTCTAAATGAAGTTCTTAAATATTACCTATTTTGTTAAAATACTATAGCTATAATGCTATAATAACACTCTACTTAGTGAACTAGGTAAACTGAGAATCTAGTTTTAAAGAAAAAACATAATAGGTCAAAGTAGTATCCATTTAATTGATATTAATCTGCATGGTCCTCTAGCAAACAAATAAATAAATAAATAAGTTAGTAAACGATAAATAAATACATTAAGTTAAGCAATGGAATTATAAAAAAGTTTGCAAAATACATAAAACGCTAAATACTCTAATTTAAACATATATGGGAGATGTGCAGTTCATGTGCTGTCTGTCTATGGTATGGTAAGTAACCTGTGCCACTTCTGTTAAATAAACTGGATGGATAATAAAATATTTATCTCAAATAGAAGTGTTAGAAGTAAATTTTTAAGGCACGCATATGGAACCACATGAGTGCCTTAAAAATACTTATAATACAAATATCATACAGTATTTTTTCTACGCACGGCAATAAAAAGCATACAATAATTAAAAGTTAAATGTTTAGAATCTCTTACATCCAAGTAGTTTCTAATAGCATCGTATATTTATATTAAATTATCGAAGTTCACATTTGTCAATAAAAACAAGCAAAAATCATTGTTGGCTGATTTGTTTACAGAAAAATTTAAAATATAAAGGGTCCTGTCAGTTTTATTAAAATGCTAACCGTGGCTGTTGTGATTTGCCAAAAATGCATGAAATACAAGAAATCGATCCACTCAAAGACATAGAAGAAGTTGCTAACAGAGCTACCTTGGATTGAGTGCCACGAAAATCATGAATTCAATATGAGATTGCTCATAAAAAATTTATAAAATGGTGTGAAAACAAAGGCGTTCCTGGAAAGCATTCCGAAAACGTATTCCTGGCCTATTTTGAGGAAGAGGCAAAGGTATGGAAGTCATCTTCTCTTTGGTCTCATTATTCAATGATCAAAGCTATGCTACGTGTAAATAACGACGTAGATATCAACAACCATTTTAAACTGATTGCTTACTTGAAGCGTCAAGGAGAGGGTTACCTGGCCAAAAAATCAGAATTTTTTACTAGAGACCATATTGAACAGTTTCTGAAGTGGTGCCTGCCGCAGGGAGGAGCTTTGTCAGTTGACTCTTGACAACGTGGAAGATATGGTGACTAGTTATTAAAATATCAGATACCAAAACCAAGGTACCACGAAGTTTCACTATCGTTGAAAAATTTTATTTGAATTTTTATCGAATATAATATACTGATCTTCGTCCAGCAGATGTCGGATATCGGCGGCTATTCCTAAAATATGTAAAAGGTAATTGTACCAGAAATCCGATCGGAATTAATAAGTTCGGAAAATTTCCTGCTGCTATAGCAAGATTTCTGCAAATTTGCCGTTCCTCTGCGAGCTTATTCGCCGATGGTGGAGCAAATTTGACGACAATTAAGCGGCATGGAGGATGGAAATCCTCAACCGTTGCGGAAGGGTACATCGTGGATTCCTTGGAAAATAAAAATTATATTGCTCGAAAATTGCTTACAGTACAAACGACATCAGCCGATGATGCCTCAACATCAACTAGACATTCTGTTGTTTCTGTTCAATCCTCCTCAACCACAAAAAATAGCAGAACTGAGGAAGGAATTCATTTTTCAAGTTGTTCAAATTGTACTATTAATATACGTGTAAATAAATAGAATATAAATGTTTTTTAGACGTTCTTTTGAAAAAATTTACATTTTACTTTTAACACTAGTGCCTTAAAGTAGATATTTTAAGGCACAGTGCCTTAAAGTATAATTTTTAAGACTAATAGACAGTGTTAAAAGTTCCAGTATTAACATGTGTTCCCAGGAATTGGCCCGCCTCATCCCGTCCCTGGCAACTCCTGTCAGACAGTTACGATAGACGGCAAGAGCGCACCAGTTCGTCGTACAACTGGAAACACCTAGAACACCGCTTTACAAGAACTCTTTTATTTGGCTCACTGCATCACTGTGAAACTCACTCCCCAGGACATCTGTTTCCCACTAATTACAACCTACAACTATTCAATAACCGTGTCAATCAACATATTCGCACACACACCCTAGTATCTCCCTTTAGTGTGTGCCACTGCCATAAAAAAATGAATTGGAGATGGAAATTCTCAGCCGTTGCAGAAGGGTACATCGTGCATTCCTTGGAAAATAAAAATTCTATTGCTCGAAAATTGCTTGCAGGTCAAACGACATCAGCCGATGATGATTCAACATCAACTGGACATGTTGTTGTTTCAATCCTCCTCAACCACGAAGAACAGCAGAACTGAGGAAGGAATTCATTTTTCAAGTCGTTCAAATTGTACTATTAATATAAGTGTAAATAAATAAATTAGAAATGTGTTTTGACGTTTTTTTTTTTTGACATTTTACTTTTAACACTCGTGCCTAAAGTAGGTATTTTAAGGCACTAGTGCCTTAAAGTAACGTTTTTAAGACTAATAGACATTGTTAAAAGTTCCATTAATAACATGTGTTCCCAGGATTTGGTCCGCCTCATTCTGCCCCTGGACGGCAAGAGCGCACCAGTTCGTGGTACAACTGGAAACACTAGATCGCTTTACAAGAACTCCTTTGTCTGGTGCACTGCACTGTGGAACTCACTCCCAGGACATCTGTTTCCCACTAATTACAGCCTACAACTATTCAAGAACCGTGTCAATCAACATCTTCGTACAGACACCCTAGGATCTCCCTTTAGTTTGTGTGCCACTGCCATAAAAAAAATAATTATAACTGGTTATCAAGTTTATGCATTTATCCATCATGTGGCACTTGGAAACTTGTAAAACAACAATAATGAAAAATATGGCTCTGCAATTGGCTCTAAATTTGACGTATAAGTTAAAATGTTCGAGGAAAACACCTAGCCTATTTTTAAACTTGGGACTTCATGTTCTCGATTGGAAGCCTACAAACATGCCTTAGGATTACGGGACGCACGGTAGTTTGGGTTACATATCATACTACATGTAGCCGGTGGTACACAGGGGAATTGCTCTTACGTGGACATGACAAAACTTAGACATGACTAGAATTATTCTCGGGTGAATTTTTTTTGGGTCGTAGATCCTTTGGTTCATAAAGCCCCTGTCGTGGGACCGTTGAGGTCTGCAAATAACAAAAATGCTTCTAAATTGAGTCCATTAACCTCATATTTTGAAGGAAAATTATCAGGGAAGTGAAACTGTTCAATAACCTGAAGAAATAAAGATATCTCACCTATAATGTTGCGGCCTCTCAGAAAAGCACATGTTAGGAATTCACATATCACGAGAGTCATTTTAGAAAAAGTTACTTTTTGAAACGAAAATTTATTTAGCGCCATTGGGTGTGATTTGAGAATCGATGAAACGGAAACGAGGAAACGGAAAAAGCACCACCAATTTGAAAACTTCTTTAGGTCCGTTATTCGGCTGAGAATGGAAGTGATTTCAGACTCGATGAAACGGATGAAACAGAAACGAGGAAACGAAAAAAACGACATCAATAAAAGTATATAGATCTATGGGATGAAGCTTACGGGAGAATGAAGTAGAACAGAGTGTACAACTGTTACATGTTTGCGAAGACTCAATAGTAGAAAGTAGTTGTCGTTCGATCACTGAAGTTAAGCAACGTCAGGCGTGGTTAGTATTCAAGTACAGTGGATGACCACTTGGTTTAGTTTTATGAAGGTTTCACTTCTATACCGCGTGTGAACTGTTTTTAATTTTATACAGTTTTTAATATCCCTCTGCTGAATTTTCACTACTGTCGTGCGGTTTTAGGCAAAACTTTTTTTTCTACATTGAGCAATCAAGATTAAATAATGTGAAAGAACCTAAGATCGTCTAAAATCACAAAAAAAATATTATTAGGGAACACTATCGGTCAAAAAACTTTTTCAACGGATGGGCATGCTCTCTCCTGGAAACTTGACAAAAAAGTCAGCTCCATAACATTCTAGAAATGAATACTTCGCGTTTTTCAAAAAAAGATCCTGCCAATGACCAGACCTAAAATCCTCTTGATGAAACTTACGTTTTACTTTTGACGTGCATCTTTTTAAATTTATTATATATTGTTACGGTGGCTTGGCACCAATGAGTTCGAAGCCCACCTCGCATCAATTATTCCTGGTACACTCGGGACCACAATAGTCAGTCTTGCCAGCATAAGAGAGTTGTTCGTAGCATATTTATCACTTTAAATGCACTATGAATATCGGGAAGTGACACTAACAATTAGAGTTGCCTCCAAACCTTAACAGAAATATGAGCACATTCTGTATTTTGGCTAAGCAAACACTCTAAGCTACCCCTATGATTGTTGGCTCTCGCGAGATTTGTTGCCCTAGTACTGCTTTGCTTTTACAGCAAGGTATGCCATTGATTGATATTTCAATTACGCTAAAAAACTGTTAAGTGCGATACGGCCATGCGAACTATGCAAAATGTGTGAAACGGCGAGGTGATAAAGTACACAATTCAATCCAACCATGAGATAACAATATATTAAATTCGTCTCCTCCACGTCATGCGTGTCGAATTATATATCTTCCTCTAACATTAATTGATCGTTGAACGAGCCGGACTTTAATGCATCGTATGTTCTGTCATTCCTGTCAATGAATTTGCATAGAATAAACATATTCTTAAAGTCAAACTACCTGGAGGGAAAGCTGGTGATCGCGATACGATATAATAAAATGTGTGATACGGTTAGGCAAACGTTACGAAATGTGTGATACTATTTTTGTCTTCGTCTCTTTTACATCATCCGCGCCGATACCATTCGTGTCGGCGAATTTGCAGAAAATAAAAATATTATTTTGCTATTTAACAGAAAACATGTGATAAAAGATGGGGAAACAGAGTTAAGCATCATATACCTAATACACTGTGCAGACCCTTAGATTATTCTCAATGTCCGTCTTGTGCGGATGAAGTTTCTTATCTGGTGTGTGGTCCACAAGCACACTATTATTTTTATTTTCAAAATGATTGGTAGTAGTTACCATTTCTTAGCTTATTTAACCGAATTCTATCCCCACACTGTAGAAGATCAACGCATTTTCTCCAGCGGGTTAAGTGAAAAAAGTACTTATCAAATAATTTGATAAAATCGTCAATAATAGGAACAGAATTCTTGAACTATTGGTGAGCTAACTATACTCATATTAAAATTCATATTAATAAATACTCAAAAAATTACTTTTTGTTATTGAACATACAACGTTTTTTAATCGACATTTGTTCATCTCTTTTTTAGCTGTCGATGTGTCGACGACCGACGGCCTCGTCTTCAAATTGGTATTTTGTGAAGTAGGATATTCGAAGAGAACCGATCTCAGAAGAAAGAAAACTTCTTTAGGTGCGTTCAGCACATTTTTTCTGGAGAGTGAAATTAGCCGTCACGCGTGGCTCCGTGATGCTTGGTTATCGCTCATTCGCGTAAATTCGGCGTCAACTTCATTTTTGTCGCAAGAAATTTGAGATTTGGCACGTATTTGACGACCTTCTAATTCATATTGAAATTGGCGAGAATTGGAATATGACGAGCCGCGAGGACCAAAAAATTTAGATGACAATTAGATAGGGAGGGTATTTCTAGGAAAAATCTCTCTAAACGTTTGTATGTTTCGAAAGCGTCGGAAAATGGCATTTTAAGAACAGTGTAAATGTAGAAACGTCGATTTATAGGTCGTAAAAATTAAGGTTTTAATTTTTTTCATGAAAAAATGTTTTTGTTAGAAAATCTTCGCTAAAAACTGTATAGGAAGACACATTGAAAATGGTGATGCCTTTTATACAAGGTGAGCTATTTGAATTTAAACTTTTAGACATTTCGAGTTTTGACACGACGCGTCATCACTTAATATTTTTTACTAGAAAACCGAATTTCTTGGAGCAACCGAACTTTAGTACAGTAAAGGAAGATAATATGAGCAGATCATACGAAAAATCGCATCGATTTGATTAAAAAGCGGACGTGCCAGCCATCGCATAGTTATTTTAAATAAATCAACCTTAGGATCGTAAACCTCGTGATCCCTACTAAGTATAAGAAAATACTATAACAATCTTCCGTACGAGATCGATAATCCGATAAAATCTTGGTTAAATTGCAAAATATTTTCAAAGCTTTCGACAACTTCACGAGTCTGAATAGATAGCTTTTCGTGATCTCTCGGAAATTTGAGGGAATACGTCATCCAATATTTTGACATTAAGTCTAGATTAAAATACGTAGATTTATATTCTTAATTGTCTGAATTTTAATTGAAAAAGCTTTTAAAGCTGTGATCCGGAAGATATGGAGTTTTGTTGATGATTAGAGGTAGAATATAGTGGATTTTATGACAGATTTTGAGATAACACTTTAAGTTTTTCTAATAAGCAAGTTGGTTTATTTGCCCTAAATCTCATTTAAAACGATCTAAAGATATGGACCAGTATCGGAGAGCTTGATTTTCATGCGATAAGCAGCTGTGTCAGTCAATTTAATGGGATATTTCAAGGTAAAATTTTACTTTAAATGTCAAAGTTGTGACAAGTAATTTCAAAATACTGGTTTAAATTGTAATAATTCAGTTTTTTTCTCCATTTTAACATTGAAAATGTTTTTTTCTTCAAACGTCAGTAAATCCGTCATTACTCGACTGTGTAGGCGGCCGTGAAGTTTCGTTTTTCCTCCGCCGGAGCTTTACTTTTCACTTTTCCGCCGGCGGAGGTAAAAGTGTTGTCATAGCAACATAGATACAATACAAACAGGCAACAAAATAAGCGTCAACAACTCAAGATTTATTAAACTATAATTTGTATTTATCACTCAATTTGTGACTGCATTTCTAAAAATCACTAATTTAGGAACAAATTGGCTATTATTTAATCGAACTTACTCAATAACTGCTTATCAATACGGAATGAAAACGCAATCGGAGACGCAATTTAAAAAAAAAAATAATTATTGTTGACAGTGTCCACTGACAGCTTTATGTTACATTACTATAGCAACAACCTGTGCCTATTCACCGACAACGGTCTAAGCCGCCTTGCGAACCCACTTGTCTTTAATAATAATTAGATATTATTACTATTAAAAAGAGATGTTTTTGCATTAATTTGTCGACATTTGAAGAAAAAACAGCATATTTTATTTGGAGGAAAACTTACTTTTCATGGCTTGCTCTCTATTACCAGCCTCACTCCGTTCGGCTGTTAAACACGAGCGCGCCATGAGAAGTATCACTTTTCCTCCATATAAAATAATATACTATTTTCTTCAAACGTCAGTAAATCCGTCATTACTCGACTGTGTAGGCGGCCGTGAAGTTTCGTTTTTCCTCCGCCGGAGCTTTACTTTTCACTTTTCCGCCGGCGGAGTTAAAGTGTTGTCATAGCAACATAGATACAAACAAACAACAAAATAAGCGCCAACAACTCGAGATTTATTAAAGTAAAATTTGTATTTATCACTCAATTTGTGCACTGCATTTCTAAAAATCACTAATTTAGGAACAAATTGGTTATTATTTAATCGAACTTACCCAATAACTGCTTATCAATACGGAATTAAAACACAATCGGAGACGCAATTTTTAAAAAATAATTATTGTTGACACTGTCCACTGACAGCTTTATGTTACATTACTATAACAACAACCATTCACCGACACCGTTCTAAGCCCCCTTGCGAACCCACTTATCTTTAATAATAATTATTATTATTACTATTAAAAAGAGATGTTTTTGCATTAATTTGAACGACATTTGAAGAAAAACCAGCATATTTTATTTGGAGGAAAAGTTACTTTTCATGGCTTGCTCTCTATTATCAGCCTCACTCCGTTCGGCTGTTAAACACGAGCGCGCCATGAAAAGTATCACTTTTCCTCCATATAAAATAATATACTATTATTTTTCCTATTATGGGGTATCAAATCACGAAAAAGTGCATGCTACATTTGGCACAACACGTAATATACGTGAGAGATCGTGTTAGTCTGTTTCTGAGGACGGAACCTGTTCAAATGACAAAAATAAATTAAGGCTAACTGAAACTAACCGAAAGTTGATTGAACGACTAACCCAAACTAACCCAAACTAATTAAAAGTAACCAAAATCACAAAAAGGGTTAAAATGAATCGGAACAAATTAAAAAAATAAAAGTAAGTTAAAACTAACTCAAAGGAACCGAAGTTTGGCGAATAACCAAAACTAACCATAAAAATTAAAATTGGTTATAACCTATCGGATCCGGTTCAAATTACTAAAATAAATTGGAACTAACTGAAACCAACCGAAAGTTGATTCAACGACTAACCGAAAGTACACCAAAAGCTCCAAAAAAAAGCTAAAACGTATCGGAACAGATTAAAAATATAAAAGTAAGTTAAAACTAACCAAAACGAACCGAAGTTTGGCGACTATCCAAAACTACCCAAAAACATTAATTTCGATTATAACGTATCGGCGCCGATTGAAATGACTAAAATTAAAACCAACTGAAATTTACTGAATATTGATTGAATGACTACCCACGACGACTATCTAACCCAACCTAATCCAATCTAACCTAAACTAACCAAAAGCAGCACTAAATATGACTAAAACGTATCGAAACAGATTAAAAATATAATAGTAAGTTAACAATAACACAAATTAACCGAATTTTGGCGACTAACCAAAATTAACCAAAACAATTAAAATTGGTTATAACATATCGGGAAGTTGATTGAATGACTAACCAAAACTAATCAAAGGTAACCAAAAGCACCAAAACAAGCTAAAATGTATCGAAATAGGTTACACAAATTAAAGTAAGTTAAACCTAACCAAAACGAACCGAATTTTGGCGACTAACGAGCTCTAACCAGATATGTTATATTTGACTATAACGTATCGGAGCCGGTTCAGATGAATACTTTGGCTTCTTGACAGTGAGTTTCCAAGGTCGCATCACGACACGGAAAATTTTAGTGAACGTCACGACACGGTTTATGCATAACTGATTATAACGTATCGGAACTCGCTCAAATAAGGAAAATAAATTGAGACTAAGTGAAAATAACCGAAAGTTGGTTGGACGACTAACCAAAACTAAGCCAAATTTAATAAACTTGATTATATGACTCAAATGACTAAAATAGGTTGAGACTAAGTGAAACTAACCACAGATCTAGGAAGGGGAAACTAACCGCAAGTTGATAAGACGACTAACCAAAATTAATCAAAGTTATTAAAATTGATTATAACGGATCAGAACCAGCTCAAATAAATGAAATAAGTTGAGACTAAGTGAAACTAACCAAAAGTTGATTAGACGACTAACCCAAACTAACCAAATGTATTAAAATTGCTTATAACGTATCGAAACCGACTAAAATGACTAAAATAAGTAGAGACTAAGTGAAACTAACCGGAAGTTGATTAGACGACTAACCAAAAGTAACCAAATTTATTAAACTTAATTATATCGTGTCGGAACCAACTCAAATAACTAAAATAAGTTGAGACTAAGTGAAACTAACCGAAAGCTGATTAGACGACTAACCAAAAGTAACCGAATCTATTAAAATTGATTATAACGTATCAGAACCAGCTCAAATAGGTAAAATAAGTTGAGACTAAGAGAAACTAACAAAAAGTTGATTAGACGACTAACCAGAATTAACCAAATCTATTAAAATTGATTATAACGTATCGGAACCGGCTCAAATAACTAAAATAAGTTGAGACTAAGTGAAACTAACCGAAAGTTGATTAGACGACTAACCAAACCTAACCATATCCCTTAAAACTTATTATACCGTATCGGAACCGGCTCAAATAAGTAGAATAAGTTGAGACAAAGTGAAACTAACTAAAAGTTAATTTGACGATTATCCAATACTAACCAAATTTATTAAAATTGATTATAACGTATCGCAATTGACTCAAATTACTGAAATAAGTTGGGACTAAGTGAAACTACCCGAAAGTTGATTCGACGATTAACCAAGACTAACCAAATCTATTAAAATTGATTAAAACGTATCGTAACCGGTTCAAATGACTAAAATAAGTTGATATTAAGTGAATCTAACCGAAAGTTGATTAGCAGACTAACCAAAACTAACCAAATCTATTAAAATTGATTATAACGTATCGGAACCAGCTCAATTAAGTAAAATAAGTGGAGACTAAGTGAAACTAACCAAAAGTTTATTCAACGATTAGCCAAGAAAAACCAAATCTATTAAAATTGATTATAACGTAACATAACCGGTTCATATGACTAAAATAAGTTGATATTAAGTGAAACTAACAGAAATTTGAATTAACGACTAACCAAAACTAACCCAATCTCTTAATATTGTTTTTAACGTATCTTAAACGGTTAAAATGACTAAAGTAAGTTGAGATTGAGTGAAACTAACCGAAACTTGATTGGACGACTAACCAAAAATAACCAAATCTATTAAAGTTAATTATAACGCGTCGGATCACCGAAATAAGTTGAGACTAAGTGAAACTAACCGAAAGGTGATTGGACGATTAACCTAATCTAAACATTCTAAACAAATATATTAAAATTTATTATAGTGTATCGGAACCGGCATAAATAAGTAAATTAAGTTGAGACTAAGTGAAACTAACCGAAAGTTGATTGGACGACTAACCAAATCTATTGAAATTGGTTACAACATATCAGAACCGGCTCAAATAAGTAAAATAATTCGAGACTAACAACTAACTGCAAGTTGCTTGACGACTAACCAAAACTAACCAAATCCATTAAAATTGATTTTAACGTATCGGAACCGGTTCAAGTGACTAAAATAAGTTAATACTATGGAAAACTAACCAAAAGTTGATTGGACGACTAACCAGAACTAATCAAATCTATGAAAATTGATTATAACGTATCGGATCCGGCTCAAATAAGTAAAATAAGTTGAGACTAAGTGCAACTAAACGAAAGTCGATTAGACGACTAACCAAAAATAATCTAATCCATTAAAATTCATTTTAACGAATCGTAATCGGTCCAAATGACTAAAATAAGTTGATAGTAAGTGAAATGAATCAAAAGTTGATTAAACGGCTAACCAAAACTAACCAAATCTAATAAAATTGATTATAACGTATCGGAACTGACTCAAATGACTAAAATAAGTTAAGACTAAGGGAAACTAACCGAAAGTTGATTCGACGACTAACCAAAAATAATTTAATCTATTAAAATTGATAATAACGGATCGGAACCGACTCAAATAAATGAAAATAAAATAATTTGAGACTAAGTGAAACTAACCGAAAGTTGATTGAACGACTAACCCAAACTAACAAAATCCATTAAAATTAATTAAAGCGTATCGGAACCGGTTCATATGACTGAAATAATTTAAGACTAAGGGAAAGTATCAGAAAGTTGATTGGACGACTAACCAAAAGTAACCAAATCTATTAAAACTGATTATAACGCAACGCGACCGTCTCAAATAAGTAAAAAAGTTGCGACTAAGAGAAACTAACCGAAAATTGATTAGACGACTAACCAAACTTAACCAAATCTATTAAAATTGATTATAACGTATTGGAACCGACTCAAATGACTGAAATAAGTTGATACTAAGTGAAATTAACAGCGTTAGATCGGGGATTGAGAGACGAATCGAATGCAGTTTTTACAACCACCACTAATGTTATAAATAGTAAAAACGAACGAAACTTGGGGTAATATGTATTTATGTGGTATATTTTGGTAAAATAAATTGCATAATCTGCTAAGTCATTTTTTACATTAGATTGTGTTAAGGGTGGGTGAGGGTGACTTTTAGTTTCTCACGACAGACTAGTCGTGCTTCATATCGTTAGATCGAGGAATGTGAGACGAATCGATTGCAAATGGTCCTTTGCTTTTTACAGCCACAGTTATAACGTTTTAAATTGTAAAAAAGAACAAGACTTGAAGTAATATACATTTATTTGGTATATTTTGGTAAACTAAATTTACGTAATCTAACCTGATCTCACCCAAACTTCTATCAACTATATATTTCCACACAATTATGAGTTTTCTCAGATCTCAAATGTAACAAGCGTTGCATTCTGCTTCGGAATTTTCAATGTCCCCCCCCGGTTGCATCTTTGTGAAGGACTGTGAATTTTTTATATTATACACAGATTATTAGATATCGCACTTATTACGTATTATACGTTATTTTTGAAGAGAAAACTTCGTTAAGCGCGTTCAGCACACTTTCATGCGTAGTGAATGGGACTAAGCCGTCACGAAATTCTCCGTAAATTGAAAACGCGATATCAAGCACGGCGTTTTATTGAAAAATTTTATTCTGGATAGAAGGTGAGACGCATCATGGCTGGAAATATTTTTAGTAAGTAAGTCGCATTTGCATATCCACTATGAATCGACCTGTATATCAGCCCTTTCAACGTTTGTAAAATTTGACATAACTAATTTCAATAGTAACTGCTGAACAACCGTAAGTGCTACATAATTTCAATAATTTTCTAAGAAATTGTAGTGAATAAATTTGAATATAGAGGGTCATAAAAATAAAAGTTAATCATTAAAATATTTCTGGAAAACTAAAAATATAATTATGGATTTCTTGCGGACAGCTGATGATCTAGAGGTTTTGATGATTCGATTATCCGTTTCCGAATTATGTCACTGTCGAAAAAATTAATTATTAATCTTGATGAAATTTTCTGGGTATATTCTTCTTGATGGTTTTCTTAACCCTATTGAAATTGGCGAGACGACAATTCGATAGTGAATTTTTAGGAGAATATCTCTAGAAGCTCTGTTTCGAAAATGCCGGAAAATGGACCTTTGAGTAAAAATGTAAAAATAACAATTTATAGGTAAAAACATGAAGGTTTTTTTGGAAAAATATTTTTATTTATAGGAGAGCTGACGGAAATCTTCGTCGGAACCGGAAGATATGGAATTTTGTTGGTGATTAGAGGTAGTATATAGTGGATTTTTTGACAGATTTTGAGACAACATTTTAAGTTTTTCTAATAAGTAAGTAGGTTTATTTGCCCGAATTCTCATTTAAAACGATTTAAAGATATGGACTACCATCGGAGAGATTGATTTTCATGCGATAAGCAGATGTGTCAGTTAATTTAATTGGATATTTCAAGGTAAAATTTTACTTTAAATATTAAAGTTGTGACAAGTAATTTCAAAATAAGGGTTTAAATTGCAATAATTCAGTTTTTTTCTCCATTTTTTATATTATAAACAAATTCTTAGATATCGCACTTATTACGTATTATACGTTATTTTTGAAGAGAAAACTTCTTTAAGCGCGTTCAGCACACTTTGTCATGCGTAGTGAATGGGACTGAGCCGTCACGTTCGGCTATGTAATGCTCATTCGAGTAAATTCGGCTCGAGTCGACTTTAACCAAGCGAGAGAGAAAAACAGTCAGCGGAGACAGAAACAGTCTGCGGAACGATAAATATCCGGTGGATAACTGCTATACTCCCTCAGAAGAACTCGATTAAACTCATATTTCAGTTACCATAAACTATAATTTTAATTAACCGGATCTCTTTATACTATCTCTTACACTGGTAATCTCTACTAAAACTGGACAAACATGGGCAATGAATTACAATTACAGTTGGTCCACCATTAGGTACCTCCGACCACAAACTTATTACAACGGTCTGTGTACTGCCCCTCCTACGGAAGGATCCACCATTGTCTCGTAAAATCTGGCATTACAATTGTGCAAACTGGGAGGATCTAAGAGATCAAAATTTTCCTTGACTCGACGTCGGCTTTGGCACCGACGACCTGCTGCGTAGGGATTACGTAAGCAATCGCTTCAGGAATGGAAGCATACATCCCAAATCCCATCAAGTTACCGTCAAAAAGGAAAGCCGTAGGTAGGAAACACTGGTGAATATAGAACCCAAAAAAAACTTGTATTTCATAATATGAATCTTTCCTTGTTGAAGTTCTCGCTTCAATCGTATGGTCTTAAGCACACACCATATCTTTTTGTTAGTGTGGTCATAAAATACATCCAAAAATTATGTGCCATTGTAAATGCATTTTTAAAGCTTCACTACTGTTTTTTTTTTCTTATTGAAATAACGGACTCTGTAATGAAAGCCAATTTTATTCATCCTTCGTTGTAGCTACATGAGAAACTTCTATGTCATATGGTATTTTTATAACAGTAAGTGCAAATAAATGAAGGTTTTCTTCAGAAAGTATTAAATATTGGCTCAAGGCAATGATAGGTTAAAATTAAAGTTAAAAAAAAATTGATAAAAGTGCAATATTCAAGGCAGAATCAATTTCGTTTTTTATAAGTACATTCAATGGAAATAATAAATCATAATAAATATTGCTTTCATAATGTACGTTTCAATTTGCTACCAAACCGATAAATCAATACCTAGAGTGCTCCGTTAATATACCCAGCACGATACAGTTATTTGCAACATATAGATATTTAACAACCTGTCAAAGTTAATAACTTGGAACATTAACCATTAAATTTGCAATTAGCTTGCATAATAATCCGCTGCATTATATTGATGTATCCAAGTAATTATTACATGTTGCTTGTAGAGCCGTAGTGGAAATATGCAACACAATATTTTAACAACCTATACTGATAAAAAATCAAGTACAGTGCTAGCAGATCTTATAGCAATAATTTAGTATTCTCAAATTTAAAAAATCCTAAAAATGATACATAAAATTTATATGGAATATTTAAAAAATTAAATCAGTCCCTGCGGTCAGAATACTTACTTTTGTTACAAGTACCTAAAATGGAGTTTTTCAGGACGAATCATTGCTGTTTCCGGACGAGGCATTAGCCGAGTCCGGAATAGCAGATGAGTCTTGAAAAACTTCATTTAGGTACGTGTGACAAACACTATTTTTTGTCATACGCTCCCAAAATTTAATTTTTATTTATACGCTTTTTGCAATTCTTCAGAACGCCTAAATTTGGAAATTTCCCATAATTTTTGAAATCATAATGTACGACAAAGTTAGCTTAGAATTTGATATCGTAGCAACTATTTGACAATTTTGTCATGTCATTCGAAATTTTTGACATTTAGACATATTCAGGAATTTTGGAATGGTCCGTAAAGGTTGCCATGACGACTTTTAGGGACTAGGCCTAAAAAGAAGCATTTTACGGACTCAAATGAATCCGTAAAATAGCTATTTTTGGGAGCGTATGACAAAAAGTCTTTTATTTGCTCTGAAATATCTCAATCCAACCAGTGTAGTTGATAGTAGTTGATTTTAAAACGCCCTTGCGTAGCGGACAATCGTCGATTTGGATCGCCCTTATGGATTCTTAAGACCGAGGATCTTCCTGTTTGGGTCTGCGGATTTCGATACTTCAAACTGGTGGCGCCCTGGTCAAGAGTAAGTAATTGACCCACTCCCACGCCGACGAGCAAGTCGGACCACACATGTTGCGCTGGCCGCATCCTTAAGGGTAGGTATCATCTTATTCATTATATCTCGCTAACACATTTAAAAGGGTTTTACGCGCAACATTTTGGCGCCCAACATGTTGCGCTGGCCGCATCCTAATACAAAGTCCAAGATTGGTTGTGCGTTACCAAAGCCGAAGTTTTGTTTCCGATGTAAGAAGGAAGGGGTTACAGCGTAAGGCGCTCCTAGATCAAGGAACTGATTTAGCGGGCGCCGACGATGATTTTAGGTTACAACCAATCTTGGACTTTGTATTAGACCACGCGCAGAACGACGAAAGACCTTATCTTAGAGTGAACATCTTGGGCAAGGAAATCCTTGGTCTCTTGGATTCCGGGGCATCTCGCACCATCCTTGGCGGGCCTGGTTGGAAGTTGATGATGGACTTGGTGCTTTCACTTGACAAGAGTCAGACGCCAACTTGTAGGGTGGCGAATGGACAACGATGTCAGAGTATTGGAGTATGTGAAGTCCCTATAAAAGTGAGAGATCGAGTTCGTCTTATCAAAACTCTTGTTATTCCAGACCTACCGCACACTTTGATCTTGGGTGCAGATTTTTGGCGTTCAATGGGTGTAGTCCCAGATCTCAGGCATAACGAATGGTTCTTTCCAGACCTGCCGGAAATTGCTACGGTTGAAATATCGAAGGGGACCGTGTTGACTTCAGAAGAAGATAGACAGCTGAAGGAGTTGCTGGATCGAAATTTCGACCTTATGGGCGATCAGCGGGGATGCATTGATAAAGCAGAACACGTTAAAATTACTAAGTCAAGGCCTACTAAGCAACGCTACTATCGTTTATCACCAGTCATGCAGCAACACATAGACAAGCAACAAGCAATTGGATGAGAAGTTAAAGCTTGGAGTCATCGAGCCATCTAAGAGTCCATGGTCATCCCCTATCGTCATGGTCAAGAAAAAGGACGGTTCACAAAGGCTGTGCGTGGACTACAGGAAGCTTAATTGCGTCTGTGAGAGGGATAGCTATCCATTGCCACAGGTTAGCGACACAAATTGCGAGACGCAAAATATCTTTTCAGCCTAGATATTAAGTCAGCCTACTGGCAAGTACCTGTTGCGGAGTCATCTAAACCGTATACCGCTTCCACTGCGCCAAACAGAGGACTGTTCCAGTTTAACCGTTTGCCCTTTGGTCTTCACAACGCACCTGCCACCTGGCAGCGGCTCATCGACAATGTTCTGGGTGCAGACTTAGAACCCCATGTGTTTGTCTATTTGGATGACATTGTCATAGTGACGTCAGACTTTGAAACTCACCTAAAGTTCCTGGAAGAAGTATTTAAGAGACTACGTGAGGCCAACCTTACGATAAGTAGAGAAAAGTGTCAGTTTTGCAGGTCAGAGCTAAAGTATTTAGGATACGTTGTGGATAAGCATGGTTTGCATATAGATTCTGATAAAGTCAAAGCCATGTTGGAAGTCCCAGTTTCTCGGAATGTTAAAGAAGTCAGACGTATTGTTGGTACATTCTCTTGGTATCGAAGGTTTATCAAAGACTTTTCTACGGTTATAGCACTGATTACTAACCTTTTGCGGAAGTCTAGGAAGTTCGAATAAAAGGAATGTCTAGTTGAAGCACCAGTATTGAGCTGTTCTGATTACTCGTTACCTTTCGTAGTACAATGTGATAGTTCTGGGTATAGCATAGGCGCGGTTTTAACTCAACCACTACCCGATGGTACAGAGCTAGTTATTAGCTATCTTAGCCGCAGCTTAACTAAGCAAGAGCAAAATTACTCGACCACTGAAAGAGAATGTCTTGCAGTTCTATGGTCAGTTAATAAGCTACGACCCTACTTAGACCTAGTTCCATTCTCAGTAATTACTGATCACTATTCGTTGGTATGGTTGCAGAACATGAAACAACCTACTGGAAGACTAGCGAGATGGCAAGTTCAGCTTCAACAGTTTGATTTCGCCCTTATCCACCGGAAAGGAAAGGAACATGTTGTTCCAGACATGTTGTCCAGGGCCGTTCCTCAATTGGACGCTGTAGACACCAATCAACCGCCGACGCCGGTAAGAGACAAATGGTACTTGAGAATGATGGAGAGAGTCAAAGATAATCCATTGAAGTTTTCTGGTTGGAGAATAGGCGATAATAAGATGTGGAAGTTTGTAAAATGTGACTACCTAGAATTAAGAACGGAGGTGAATAATTGGAAAGAAGTAGTTCCTAAGGAGGATAGAAGAAAGATAATAGCTGGTGCTCATGAACCACCTACATCGGGACACATGGGTGTTTATAAGACTTTTTCATGGATAGCGGAGCGATTCTATTGGCCAAAAATGAGAAACGATATTTCCAGATTCGTTAG
Source organism: Pissodes strobi (assembly GCA_016904865.1). Lineage (NCBI taxonomy): Eukaryota > Metazoa > Arthropoda > Insecta > Coleoptera > Curculionidae > Pissodes > Pissodes strobi. The sequence goes on along the minus strand of MU189138.1, from coordinate 2,616 downwards.
CCATTGATGATTATGTCGGGTGATGAGCATAGAAAGAAGGATATCCCAGAAATAGATGGACAAACCGACATAAGTGCAGAACGTCGTGGTGAAGTAATGGGTAAAGTGTTTGAAGATGTCAGATTGCGTCTCGAGGCTGCAGGGAAGCAGAGTGTCGAGCGTTATAATCTTCGTTGTCGTCATGTGGAATATCTTCCCAATCAGATTGTCTATAGGAAGAATTATGCTCTCTCGGATGCCAGTAAATTTTTCGCTAGGAAGTTAGCACCGGAGTATCTCGGTCCGTTTCTCATTAGCAAACGTGTGTCTCCATGGACCTACGAATTGAAGGATGAGTTAGGAAATTCAAAGGGAGTCTGGCAAATTCAAAGGGAGTCTGGCATATTAAGGACCTAAAAGATATTAGTGGCGACGAATAGATATATGTTATAGTTTAATAAATACGTTGTATATATAGTTTATGGTTTAAGGAAAAGATTGTATATTTAAAAAGGAAAAAAAAATTTTTTTTTTTTGACGAAAGAGGGGAAACTGTTACATAACAATTTAGCACGAATATGTAACAGATAGAAGTCAAATAAAGTCAATGATTCCACCCTTAATCTTTCATGACATGACAATCTTGTCATGTCATTCGAAATTTTTGACATTTAGACATATTCAGGAATTTTGGAATGGCCCGTAAAGGTTGCCATGACGACTTTTAGGGACTAGGCCTAAAAAGAAGCATTTTACGGACTCAAATGAGTCCGTAAAATAGCTATTTTTGGGAGCGTATGACAAAAATATAATTATTGTCCTTTCACACTACCACTCCAAATAAAGAACAAAAAGGGCACACTTAAACCCTGTTTCTCAGCTCCTTCTCTATGTTCAAAAGCAATCCCTATCTTCCTTTCGTTCAGTACCGGCATGGGCAGCACAAAGCTAATAATGCGTATATTATTAGTGCGGAAAGGAATTCATTTTGCGAACTGCATTAAAAAGGTTTTTTTACGAATCTTAGAGACTGCGTAAAGCGAATATTTTACGCACAGTAGTAGAAAATCGTTATTTATGACAAGTGCCCCTTTTTATGAATGAGAATATTGTCGCATGAGCCGTAGGCGATCGAAACAATTCCATGAGTAAAACGAGGGTCATTTACATATGACTAGCATACAAAATTTTTTCTACTACCGAAAAATATATGGAAAAATAAAAATATTATTAAATTACTTTACGCACTAGTGCGTAAAATATAATATTTTACGCATTGAACTAAATGTCAAGAAATATGTCCGACTTACTTTGTGCACTAGTGCGTAAAATAATTTATTTTAGGCACCGCATTAAAAAGGTATATTTTATGAATTTATGAGGGTGCGTAAAGTGAGTAGTTTACGCACTTTAGTAGCAAAACATATTTTTACGTTCTGAAATGCCCAAAATAGTACGCACGGATAATGGGCACCGGAAAGGTCTAGTATTTTGAAAATGGCTGGAGATATAAAAATGAAATTTGCAACATAGGAGTTAGGAGTTATTGTTTGCACCCGATTTATAAATGACAATGCCAATGTTGCCAAGTTTAACGTTTTCTAATGTATGCAATTTTATTTTTTTAAATGGGAAAACGAACTTCGCTTAGCATAGGCTACTAATGTGGTGAAGACATAAATGGTATTAATAATGTTGCCAAGTCTACGGTTTCTTATATACTGTACTGTATGTAACTTATTTTTTTGAAATTCTTTATCGCAATCAATTCATGGAAGTACTAATGCCATTACCATTACTGTAACCCCCAAAAGTGCCAAAATAGTCTAATATTCTAAGAAAGGCTGAAGATGAAGAAACGAAATTTACTATAGAAGGATTATTACACGTGATTGAATCACAAATACCAACGAAAATTTTGCGTAGTTTCAAATTCAACGTTAATTGATAAATATGGATTGAAAATGAAAAATAGGTAACATAATTTTTGATATGATCATATTTTGTCCCCCAAATCCACGAAAAACCAATGTATTAATCTGCTGAGATTCGATTAAAAAGCCTGATATTTGGGGATTATTAATAATACTGATAATTGTTTGTGAAAAAAAGGAGGGGGTTATATTTCATTGAATAAAAAACAGTTTATTTGGCAACATTGCCAATAGCATTTATGAATTTAGCCAGTAACCTTTGCGTAAATTTTGTTTTTCCATCTCAATCTGTTCTGAAAATATTAGACCGTTTCTGTACTTTTGAATGAAATCCCTGGATTTTCATATTTCAAAAAGCAAACGTAGTAAAGATCGATATTAAGATAAAAATAAAGAGTATTGAGAAGTATGTTGGAAGATATAACGATTTTTATTTAAAACTTTTTGCTTGTGGAAATACATCATATGTTTGCGGATCTAGGCCTGGTCAGTTTTTGATGAGTAGACTTCTTCGTGAGCAAGTTGATATCCCACAATCAGTCGTTCAATAAGGAAAACTGGTTTATGGAGAACAATCTGAGGGCAAGCAAAATGAAAAAAGAAAACGAGGATAAAACATATTCACAACATACAATGAGGAAGAGTATGGATTACTATTTCAGTTATATTTGTTCTTCCGAAGAAGACACAGTGTGTTTGTTTC
>JAEQML010048073.1:0-55070 GCA_016904865.1 Pissodes strobi | reverse complement strand
CGAAATATCATTAAAAATATTGTATTTTGCCAATTTTGAGTCAAGATTAAAATACGGAATAATATTTTGGGGTCAAGACAGTAAGGTTCAAAATCTCTTTGTTGCACAGAAACGAGTAGTGCGACTAATTAAAAAAATGGATTTTTTACAATCATGTAGAGATGTATTCAGAACAATAGGTATGACATACATGCACTGTATATATATGAATGTTTTTGTACAAAAATAAGGAGACACTATTCACAAACCAATATGTAAATACATATAACACACGGTCAGAACAAGAGATGTATCCCACACACCGTTTAAGAATAACAGAGAAACATCCAGGCTATATGTGTCTTAAACTTTATAATAAATTATCACTGGAATTGAAAAGATCAAAAAGTCAGAAAACCTTTAAAAGACAAATAAAACATTTGCTTATTGAATTGGAACCCTACTGTCTTGATGACTATTGGAATATGTAGTTAGTTAATTTTCTTATGCTAATTTAGGGCAGTTTTTGTGACGTCATTTCTTTTTGTTATTTACTGTAACAATTTTGAAATAACAGAATTTATTATTATTATTATTATTATTATTATTATCGTGGGACTTTTTTTTATTACATGGGTCAGGAAATTGACACATTGATCATAGACAAATTATATGCTATAGAGGTCCGTGGAAATACCCACTGACGGATCAATTTTTACTTAGAAGATTGTAGACAAGAGACAGGTGGTTGTAATTCGTAGCGTTAGGTCTGACAGTAGATAATAGGTGTGATTTTCCAAAATATATTCATTTCTTAAAGCATTTCCACATTCGCAGGAATTCAGGTAAATGCTCTATCCAAATGTTATACGTGGACGAGCAAGTTACTGAAACTCTGCTCTGTCCCAGGAAAATGAACATTCACCAATGGTAACGTCCGCACATGAGGTGAAAGCTTGCAAGATTATATTCCGTTGAACAAGAATTTTACCTTTCAAATAACAATAATCCCCTTGCCATAATCATAACATTGTTGTGTATGTATGTTCCGATTGTCTTCATAATGTACATTTAAAAAACTCTAAGATCAGCGCGCAAATTCTAATGTGCATAAATACAAGACAATTAAACCTTCATCTACGTTTTCCTAGACGATGGGTTTCTCCGAATTTTTAAATAATGATAAATAATAATTAACAAGATTATTGATACCCTACTACAGTGGTCAGATGACCTGAATGAAAATATGGCTTATTCATGATTTTCTCAACTTTTAGAGAGGAGCTCAAGTGCTTTTAGGATCTAAACGCTTCTTCTCCTTTTTGACAGCCTCTGATGCAATCTTGTAGATAAGCTCTGCTTTATGATATTACGAATGAACTGGTAATTCTGGATCTCATTATTGCTAGAGGGAGTTTTATTATAAATGAATTGTTGACTGGCCTGATGCGTTTTTCTATTCAGCCAATTTTTAAGTATTTAAATTATTTATCAGAGCTAATTGTATTAAAGTGTAAAATTCCATATCTCTTTGTGGATTATACATTATTTATTTCTTCCTTAATTCATTCTAAATGTATGCTTTATAAATAAGGCGTAGATGTAATACTTGACAAGGTCTATTTTCAATTGAAACTTACCCAAAATAGTCAAGTTTAAACAAAGTTGAGCCACCTTCCACTTGAGTTTGGACTATAGACGGAGGTGTTATTTCACAGTAACCTCTGTCTAAATAGTGATCTCTAAAAACAAAAATAAAATGTTAACAAAGATTCTAAATTAAGGCGAATCATGTGAATATGAGATGTACAGCTCAATATATTCACAGATATATCAAGAAATGTTGGCATTTTTCTTGTGATTTAAGTTTTAAAAACATATTTTCTGGAAACTATTATTGATATAAAAACTTTTCACGGCATAAGCGTAAACAAATTAATACTGACACCATGTAAGTGTGTTTTTAATACCTACATAAAGAATATAATATCCTACTTTGATACAAATTATTATTTACTTTTTCTGTACGTTGCTTTGTATTTTGTGCCTTTATTGCATTGTTCGAAAACAAAATAGACAAACCTGAATGCCTGAAGTAAAACCGATCTCATTCTCAAAACCTTAGAAGTGTTTTCTCCTCTGATCATAATATGTCTGTTTTCAGCTTGCACGTCTGGCAAAGCTTCTTCATTGAGCAGAGCTTCGGCTCCACCTGGTGGTGCCAAACCGATTAGTTCCCAATAGTCTACAACAAGTTCATGACCACCCGGTGCCTAAAAATAGATAGATATTTCCCTGAATCTCAATTTAGGCACAGCCTGTCATCTTATCGATCTCATATTTAAGATTTTCCATGTAAAAACAAAAAATCATACATAATTAGTGGGAATATATTAAAACTCAAGTTTTCATTAATACTTTTCATAGACATGTTACTTCAACCCGTATTACTAAGCTGCCAAGAAAAATATTTAAATCGCACAATACAGCACCTTATTAAAATACTTTTTGGTGCTATGAAATTCAAGATTGTATCACTTTTCCATTTTTCAATTATAACTTTCGAGCTGCGTTCTGATTTTAAAACACAACGGTAAGATTCGAAAGTTCGTCGAATTCTGTCCAGTCAGGATTTGTTGCTTTTTAAAAAATCTTCTGCAAGACTTCCTAGGCGACATTTTGAATATTAGTCTGAATAACCTTTTCCGTATCAGGAAGACTATATTTACATTTATTGTACTGCCCCATAAGACAACATTGTAGGCCAATACGCTGTTTTGGGCGTGTTTGCATCTATAGCTTGTAGCAATGTTAAAAGCACGTTAATAGGCGAAGTCTCTTTGATATTCCAAGTTTAGTTTGATATCCAGAAATATTTCTAGAAACTTTACTTCCCCTGATGCATTAGCCAAAGTTAGTATTGGCTTGGACTTGTAGTAATGTACATAGACAGTCTTAGATATTGTTACGTTTTTTTCGTGAGTTCTGACGAAATTACAACTTTTACTATTTAAAATTATTACTCTCTTTATTCTTTATCACTGTTCGGTTACGTGGCCTATCTTCTAGTGGCTCCCGGAGTCTTTGTACTCGACAGTACATTTTGAAAGGCCCAGTCCTGCCACATATATAGCACTGATTTATAGCATTTCGGTTACGTGGTCTAACTTCCAGTGGCTCCCGGATTCTCTGTACTTGACAGTCCCTTTTGAAATGTCCAGTCTTCCCACATCTATATCACTGACTAATAGCATTTTGGTTGCATGGCCTAACTTCTAGTGGCTCCCGGAATCTCCACGTGGCCTGAAGAACTTCGGTTAATTTCTTCAAAATACCGCCCATCTCATTTAATTCACAACTGTTCGCCAGCTATTCTTCCTGGATTGATACGGCCCTGATTGTTGGCTTAGAGATGTTACAGGCCGCCTCGATTTCTAGGGCTCTACCCAAAACCTCACGGCTGTTAACAAATTTAGGTAGACGTAACATCTTCTGAGTTTCTGGATCTCTGATATCATCCACGAAATATTGGGCAGCAAGTTCCTTTTGAAATTCCTCTGTTGCTCCCGGGTACGCCAATTGAATGAGACGTCTAACGTCTGTCTCAAATTCTTGCACGTTTTTACCAGGTTTCTGATGCCGGCATTTTACTTGCGCCTGATACAGTTGTCTTCTGTGTTGGTCTGCAAATCGTCTCTCCAGAGCAGCTACAAGTATGTCATATTTTCCCTGTTGGCTGATGGGAATAGTCTGTAGTAGTTCCAGGGCAAATTCACGAAGCGCTACCACTAGTGATGTGGCTATTTCTTCGTTATTCCAACCGTTGGCAACAGCAGCGGCTTCAAATTGTCTTCTGTGCATTGTCCAGGATGTTTGACCGTCATACGTTGGAGGTTTGATATGAGATCCTGTGGCGAATACCCTCTCGATGGGTCCTTGATTTTTTAGTCTGGTAACTTCTGCTTGAAGATTCTTCGTTTCTTTCTGTACGTTTCCTACCTCTTTTTGTACATTTCCTACTTCTGTTTGTACATTTCCAACTTCTTCTTCAACATTTAGATTTTCCATGAAATCGGCCAACATTTTATTTATTCGGTCCATTTCTGTCGATTGTTGCCTTGTATTGAGCATAGAATGTTATAAAATGTTCTCAGAATCAACCTCTCAAAACGGCCTCGTTGACGTACTTGTACCCTCTTCTCTCCTCGAAGAACACTTCACAAGTCCCGTTTCTTCACAATCCGACTTCTGACACCAAATGTTACGTTTTTTTCCGTGAGTTTTGACGAAATTACAACATTTACTATTTTAAACTAATACTCTCTTTATTCTTTATCACTGTATACAATTAAACACACCAAACTACTTTTATAACTTTACAACTATTAGATCTTTACAATTCGGAACTCAATGATTAAGTAACTGCAACTCGCCGCTATCCGCTCTTTATATACAATTTAAAATCTATCACGAATACTCCCGGAGAAGCGAGGCCACTCTATAATATTCTCGATCATGGAATCGAGAGAATTCCACAGTTCCTGAATCTTCGCGGCCGGCGGTGACTCATACGTGGACGCGACAAGGCTAGTTCTATAGGGTAGCACAAACACATTCGGATGGTTGCTAGCCGTGACAATATATTCAATATCAGTTTATTGGCACTACATAGCTCAATTCGAACAAAAAATATTCACTAAAAGACAAACAAAATTATTTCGTATAACGTTACTTACTGTCTTTCCTTCAGGGACTGCTTTAAGAGTACCAAACAACAAGACTGTTGACTCGGTTTGTAGTACGAGAGCATTATATGTGTTACAAAGTTTATTGCTTAGCACTGACTGAAGGAAACCTGTTCCATCTCTAAGAGTAATAAACATAAGGTTTTTCCCCTGTCTACGGATTCTATGGGTCCAGCCATATATCTTAACACGTTTTTCTCTATACTTTGCACCTATAAACACAAACCTGATTAGTGGTGGCGGTTCTTCAATAAAGGCTGCAAAAGCTGCAATACTCTTAATTCAATTTTTATAAATATATAATTTATTGCAGCTTATAATCATAGAAAAACGATATTTATTTATTTATTTAGCAATATATTTGAATCAATCACATAAAAATATCGCATTACAATTATTGTGTATAAAGATTTACAAAGACAATTTCTAATTAAGAATCAATAGGAGACTAATTAACAATAATCTACATAAGTTAGTAAGACACCTAAGCAGAGACAAGGAAGAGACGGGCAACTCAATGTTAATAAATCATCGGACAGAGAGAAAGCTGCCATGTCTTCTTTGTCTGTCTTCAGGGCAAGTGAACGCAGATGGCGCACGAGGAGGACGCTGTCATTTGCCCGCCAAATTCAAACCAAGCATCTTTTCTTTTTTTTCTATATTTCTTCAAAATTTGGAGGTTCAATTAAATAAATACTCTCATATAACTTAAAAAGCCATTTATTTGGTTTTGATATATATATTTCTTACAGACAATACGAATCAATATCACTAAAAGAAATAACATTGTAAAACTGAATGGTCAAATAGACTATGAATCATTCTTATCATTTATTAAATTTAAAATAAACATAAATATTTATTATCATTATGTAAAGGCTTCCAATTATTGATCAAGAGGATTTGACAAAAATGTTATTAAATTGCACTAATGCTACTTTCGATTATTATTTGTGGGTATTCTTTCTTTAAGAAATGAAAGAAAAAAACAATCGAAAGTGTCATAAGTACATCTGAATGATAAATGCAAATAATATAAGCACAAAGACGTTGCAGATTCACACTTGAACACAATCCATTTCACTATTAGAGAGACAAAGTTGTCTGTTAACAAGCATAAATTAAATAATATACACTGTAATCACTAATAAAAGTCAATAATTTACGTAAACAGCAAAACCAAATAAAGCGGTCATTACAAAAATGCCAAACCTGGCACCTGCCTTGTCATCGGCGCGCGTCACCGTTTTAGTGCAGCGTTGTCAAATTGAAAACGTTTGATTCATGGTATATCTTTTGTTCCTTAATCTAGCGTGAGCAAAAAAAGAATATCAAAATTTATATACAGAAACTGGAGGCAACTTTCCACGAGGAAAGCGATGATTTCTCCACCTACGTTCGCTTGCCTAGATGAATGACAAGGAAATAAGTATAGGACGTTACGTGAAACAAAAAGAGATAAAGAACAGTGGGGCCAGTTACCAGTCTCTAACCTAAGTGTTATAATCAACGTTTTTTATTGGCTGGGCTATCTGTTATATCTAGATATATTCAGCCCTAAGATTATTACTCATTTACCAAGCAGCTCTAGTTACGCTATTTAATTTATTTATAAAACCCAGCTGTTCCTTAATTTTGCCCTTTCTTATGCCTGATACTCACTCAAACGTGTGGTATTGTTCATGCTAGATTTCAGGTCCATAGACTGTGTCTGCCATAATAGTACGCATAACTCTGTAGCATTCACAAAGCAAAAAACATCCCTTTTGGCGATGGGGTTAATATAAATCTTACTTTATGAGCATAGCTCAACAAGTTTAGAAGTGTCAAAAAATGAACACGCAAGACAGCTTAGCCTATTCTGACCTAGACTTCGTTAGCCTTCAAAATGTATTAAATCGAAAATAATTAAATTGGAGTGGACCATAACCTAAAGGTGTCACTAATTAATTTTGATAAAAATAATTAGTGCATACTCCCCTTTAGTCAGTCACTTACGTAAACTGTTGACTTACCCTGCACGATTTTAATTCTCTCAGCAGCAGGCAAAGATTTGTCCTCTTCGATAGTAATTTTCTTCCCTTCTTCCAAATTTTTTACTCTTCTTTCAGCATCTTCTTCTTCTTGTTTATTTTTATCAGCCTGTTTATATTGACCTCTAACCTTAATATTCAGAAAAAAACCTATTTATGTCAAAGTGCTACATAAAAATTAAGCAAAGAAACGTTATTGAATATGTATATGCAGTTCCAAGTGACTGAATGTTAAAAGCAAGTCAGCGTTGGGTAGAGTATTGAAATGGGTACTTTTCAAATAGGTAATCACATGAATCTGAATTATTTTGGTTGACAGTACCACTTCACACTTCAAATTCATGTGCAAAAAGTAATATAAACGCCTCTATCTTGCCTGTATCCAAAGTAAGTAGAAGATGAGGGGGAGGGAAGTGTTTATTACTTGTTTAAAGAGTTACTACATAGATCTTACAAATATACGTACATATAATTAATAAGTGAACTATTTGATGTAGATATGTTCTATACTGTTGCGGAGGATTCATGTTTATCTTAACAAATGTTTGCGTTTTTCTCCACTTCACTGGATTCTTTGGAAAATAGAGCCGCTTCGGCTCTGGCTCCAGGATGTAAACAGCACAAATGCTAGTTTAGTGACCCTAACGAAGCTGAAAAACCTAAAAGAAACTGGAAAACGGTAGATGTTTTAGCATTATCTAAAAACCGTAAAATTAAAGAAAGTGCTTTAATTTTATTAAATAAAGATGAATGTGTCGCTTCAAGTTCTGTTAGTTTTAATAGCACCTGGTTACCTTTGCTAAAGACTGAAGTTGATAAGGGACACTTAAAACTTAACTAGGTAAATATTTTAACAAAAATCATTGAATTCTTCCTAAACGCATAATATCAAATTGTAGATATATAACAACTCACAAACAAATCAATTATTTACCTAATAACACGTTAATATCACACTAACCTAAAAGACCAGAAACCAATAATTAAACGATATGGCATTATTATTGTCATCTTGTTAAAGTCAATTCAAAATTTGACAATTTGCACGAGCTTTTTACTGTTATTTGCATTTACTAATCATTTTAATTTTTAGATTTGTTCGTTCTTGACAACGGGAGCAGATTTTATCCTCGAAACGTCGACCGTTTTCCAGCTTTTTTAGGTTTTTTAGCTTCGTTAGGGTCACTAAAGTAGCACTTGTGATGTTTACACCCTGGAGCCAAAGAGGCTCTATTTTCCAAAGAATTGTACATTGAAGTGGAAAAAAGGCAAACATTTGTCAGATAAACTATTAGCACACAAGTAAAAACACAATAGGAAAATGTTTTAAAATATAGTGAATGTGAATGTATTAAGTATTAGGTTAAATTTACGATGAAGACAGCCTGACAATTTTCTTACTTTTAAAAGCAGGCATATTGACTTAATTTGTATAAGTTTAATAAATCAATACAATAATCTTTTTACCCAAATTTTCTGAATCTTTTTGAGTTGAGACTTTGCAGCAACTTCATACTTAAGTCCTTCTTCCTTGCCATCGGCATAAATAGTAGGAAATGGTTCAGCGCCAGCTGATACCATAGCTCTTAAAATAGTTTTGAAAGGGTTTTCTTCAGTTCCATCACCAATTTCATCATTTCCAGATTTTTCCGACGTATAAATAGCTATAAATATAATTAAATATTCCTATATTAATATACAGGGTGTTTCAGAAGTACGGTACGTAACTTACGGTGGTGATTCCTTGTGATATTCTAAGAGAAAAAGTTCATATGAACATGTGTCCGGGATTGCTCCGCTTTTGATATGCAGGGTGTTAAAATAAAAAAAAAATCGGTTTTTATTATTTTTTTGAAATATCCTATTCTCGATTTTGTTGAAATTTGGTACCGTTATTCATAATGGTAATATGCTTAATTAACTCTAACTAGAAGAAATCTATTAAGTTCAGTGGCGTCCCGGGGAGCACCTTAACGAATATTACCTAATAAAAAAAGTGCCCTTCTGATTTTTTTCTCATTTTCATATTTTTTTTCGGATTTGCCAACTAATAATGCAACTTTTTTGTTCATTGGACTGTTATCACATCGTGCTTCGTTTTCGACAGAAAAATAAAAACCACTTTATTGCATATATATAACAAAAATGCCTATGTATTTCAACATTATTTTTTTACAATGATACAAATATCCAACAATTAATCAAAGCAAATGTTGAAAATGACCACCTTCTGATAAAACGCATGATTGCAATCGTCTCACCATTGATTGTCTTACACGTTCAAAAATCCCTGCATTATTTCGTATCTCATCAACTTTCATTAAATCGATTTCTTAAGTCGTTTTCATCTAGTACAGGCGTCTCGTTTGCAAGAGACTTTAGGTGACCTCATAAATAATAGTCTAGAGGATTTAAGTCGGGACTGCGAGCTGGCCAACCTTGAGGACCTGCGCGTCCAATCCAGTGATCTGGAAAAGTGTTGTCGAGGTATTGGCGAGCAGCTCGGCTAAAATGAGCTGGGGCGCCATCGTGCATGAACCACATATTAATTCTTATTTCTAGAGGTACGGCATCTAACAGATCGTGAAGTTGTTAAGATAGAAACTGCGTATAGGAGTTTCCAATCAATCGAGGTGGCGAAAAGTATGGTCCAATAAGATTGTCTCCAATGATCCCTGCCCATACATTCACGGAAAATTGTTGCTGAAAGCAACCTTCTTTAATTTTATGAGGATTATCGTCCGCCCAAAAATGTTCGTTATGAAAATTCTTAACAGCTTCTCGTGAAAACGCTTAGTATAAAAGTACATTTCAAATTATTCAGTGAAACATGCATAGGTACCTCAAAATTACATTGACTATTTTCTTACAATATCACAACAACAATTGAACGATCTCTCAGTACCCTCCGACGTGTTGAGATTAACTATGTCTTAAGAAAGACACTCTGGTCTCTGTATGCTTAGCATTCACAGAGAAGTTGAGAATAATAATAAATACAGTTATTGAAAACGCAATAAATCGGTTTTCACAAAAGAGAAGAAATCTGCTATTACTTTTCTCCGATTAGGAAAATATAGGTATGTACATCCATAATCCATAGGATATTTTTTAGGGTAGATACATTCCCAATCAAAAAATGTATGTCAAAGTTACGCTACAGTTAAGTTTAAGTTAAAGTCAAGCAAACCAAAACCGTATATATGTATTTTTGACAATAAAAATATTTAAGTTTCAATCTATGTTTACTTTGCCCCATGCAGAAGCGCATCTGTGAGGGGTAATTATAGCCCCCCCTCCCCATAGGCCCTCAAGAGTTTCCGCAATATTTGTATACAAATAATAAAATTTTTAAATTCAATTAAACCTAACCTAAGAAAAAGAAAAAGAGTTTTAACGATTACAGATTCGATTGTTTATTACATCATCAAGAGCGAGGTCCAATTCCAGATTACAATTATTGCCTGTTGCCCAGCCCTACTTTTTTACGTTTAATTGACTTGGGAAATGTGTCAATAATGCTTGGTAAAATCCGCTTCGTCCGCTCGTGGAAGGCGTGTTTTTTTAACGATTTTAATGACTTTTGGGTAACAATTGGGCGTGGCACCCCCAGAATTTTGCCCTCCCCGTCACCTGTGTCGAGCTTTTCCCTCACATCGACTTGACCCCCCCCCCTGGTATTTCACCTGCCGGCGCCCATGAATACAGGTAAATTAGAGGTCGACACTTACCTTTACTTCATATTTTAATTACCTTTACAATAGGTATTTTTGTTGTACATGCAATAAAGTGATTTTTACTTTTTCTGTCAAAAACGAAGCATGAAACGATAACAATCCAAGGAACAAAAAAGTTGCATTATTAGTTGGTAAATCCGAAAAAAAAAATATGAAAATGAAAAAAAATCAGGGGGGGGGGCTTTTTTATTAATATTTGTTAAGGTGCTCCCCGGGACGCCACTGGACTTAATGGATTTCTTCTAGTTAGGGCTAATTAAGCATATTATCATTATGAATAACGGTACCAAATTTTAACAAAATCGGAAGTAGGATATTTTAAAAAAATAATAAATAAATTTAAAAAAAAACTTTAACACCCTGTATATCAAAAACGGGGCAACACCGGACACATGTTCATACGAACTTTTTCTCTTAGAATATCACAAGGAATCACCACCGTAAGTTACGTGTCGTACTTCTGAAACACCCTGTATACAAATGGCAATCCAGATATTACTAATACCATTAATTACTTTGTTCCAGAGCCAAATTGTCCATTCTGCTAATAATTATAGGCTAATGTAGTAAAAAAATGTAATCTATAACAGTGGGGGCTCGTGGTAAGGAGCCAAGGGGCCATGGCACTACCGCGCGACTCTTAATATTTCGAATTTAACGGCCAAAGATATTTTTTCTATTTTTTAATATATATTATTTAAGCGTAATTAACATTTATCTAATAAATAATTAATATTCATAGTATCCCCATTGGACAATAATATGTCCCGGTAATTGGGACGAGCGGCTAAGGATCGCGGTCAACATTAATGCTGATTGGCTGGTTTCAGTCGAGAATGCAAATATGTTTTAAAGTGTTTTTCTTGATTTTGGGCATGCCTTTGGTTAGTTTAGGTTAGTTTTTGCTGGTTGCGCCCCTGGAGCGAGCGAAGCGAGCGGAGGGCCTATGTGAAGTGAAACATAGTACCTAATTTTATTTAATGAATAGTTTCTGCGGTAGGATCCTTGTGAAACATCGTTGAATAATAATACTATGGATAATTAGTACACTGCTTTTAGATGTTTCAAAATAATTTAATAAGATATTTTTCTCTACATATGTTTCGGCTTGATGAGGCCTTTATCAAGAGTAGTTGAATACTAAAATCTAAATCGTTATACTGACGGTATTTTGTTTTTATTGCACTGGGGGTGTTTAAAGAGCTTCTTTTTGGAAACTCGCCGAAGAAAAGAAAGAAAGTAGTATCCATTATCAAACAGATTGCAATTAATAACGGTTATAAGATCGCTTTGATTGACAAATTAATAAAGAAAAAACAGAAGAACATTTTAACTAAACAATTTTATAACCCTGTATTAGAATTAGAAAAGGAGCCGTTTAAATTTATCAATTATATTCCGAAAATTGCAGATAAAGTTTCAAAAAAATTAAATAAATTTGGCTGTAAAACAATTCAGGTTAATAAGAATAATCTAGGGAGAAGACTAATAAACATAAAGATAAAATTGACAAACAATCTAAATCTGGTGTTTACAAAATAAATTGTGTGAACTGTGAAGCTGTATACGTAGGACAAACTGGTCGAAACTTAAATATTAGGATTAAAGAACACAAAAAATCGATTTTACATGATATTAAAAACTCTGGCTTAGCAAAACATTGTATAGAAAATAACCATTTTATAGATACGAATAATGTCAAACTTTTACACACCGAAACAAAAAGCAAAAGACTGAACCTTTTGGAGTACCTAGAAATCCAAAAGTCACAAAAAACAGACGTTTTAAATACGAACGACCAACTGACCTGCTCTTTAAACACCTGCATAATTGACAGTGCAATAAAAACAAAATACCGTCAGGCGGTTTAGTGGGGTATAACCAAAGACATTTATATGTCTTTGGGTATAACAATTTAGATTTTATAATTCAACTACTCTTGATAAAGGCCTCATCAAGCCGAAATATATGTAGACAAAAATATCTTATTAAATTATTTTGAAACATCTAAAAGCAGTGTACTAATTATCCCTAGTATTATTAATTTTATTTATTTTCATCACCAACAATGAGGAAATTTAATGTTCAAGCATGGCGCGAAAATTTAGCCAATCAGCGTTAATGGGTGGACATCGATTAGTAATCGATGACAAATGCTATGCCGAACGCGCTGAAATTGTGCGATGAATAATCGAACGATGACCAATCGAACGCCATTTTTCCATCGCCTCAAAAATACGACTAGTACGTAATTGCGATTAGTGATTTGTTTATATTTTTTACAAATGTTTGTATGATCAATTTGGGCAATATGGATATTTATTATTGGAATATCATATGACTTAAACAAATATACTTTATAACATAATTGGAAGTGAAGAACTCCATGATAAGCTGCAAAATGGCATGTAAAAAATATTAATAAGAATAGGTTATATTTGGATCAACGTAATAAACTGTTATAAGAGTAACTATACATACTAACTATACAATTTTAGTATACCTAGTAAAAATAGGTTGCCGATTCTCTAGACATCCTAAAATGTTCATAACAATTATTGTCAAGTATGTCAACAAAAGGCAAATTGAAATAAAATGCATTCAGAAGATCTCATCGAAACTGCTCGTCACGTGACCTAGCGATTACTTATAATTTTCTGAATGCGCCCAACGTTGACCGCGATCCTTAGCCGCTCGTTAACAGCTATTCGAGCACAACGCGCGGCGGCCCCGTCCCCAACAGCAAATTGCCATGCAAAGGTCAAAGGAGGCCACGACGATGCATGCCGAGATGGCGACTTTAGCCGAAATAGGGGCCACCTGATTCAATGGTCCCGGCCACTCCGGTCTCTCCTCGCCTCTCAGTCTTGCACGTGTCGCTGGTTTATTCGTTTGTCGGCGGAGCGTATGGATTCGATAAGTAGCTCGCGTTTCGATAAGTAAAAAATATCCGTGTGAGTCTACTTGTGAATTAACGTTTAAAATGAATGAAATAAGCAATATTTTAGTGAAACCTTTTTCCACATATTCACTTGAGGAAAAAATTAACATAAAAACGCTAGGAAGACCCCTTCCGGACTTAGAAATTACGAAAAGACAGAATGCTTCTAGCTCCAGTGGATCAAACTTCAAAGGCCGTGTAAGGAAATTTAATCGTAATATGTACTTTAAAAATAACTGGATATGTGGTTGTGATAAAAAGAATGCATTTTTTTGTTTCCCCTGTATTCTGTTTGGGGGAGATACTGCATGGACTAAAAATGGTGTTACAGACTTAGTGCATATCTACGAAAAAATTAAAACACATGAAAACTCCAAAGTACATCTAAATAATGTGTTTAGTTTTTCTTTGCTCGGGAAATCGAATCTATTAACCCAATTAAATTCAGCTTATAGACAAACGCTTATATCGCAAAATAAACAAGTTGATCAAAATAGATATATTTTAAATATAATAATTAATTGCATTCGGTTTTGTGGCGCGTTAGAATTGGCATTACGAGGTCAAGACGAAACCCAAGAAGCAGCAAATAAAGGAATTTTTCGAGAATTAATCGATTTTAGTTCTAAGTTAGATAAAGATCTGACAGACCATTTTAAAAAATCCTCGGTATTTGAGGGAACCACAAAGACGATACAAAACGAGTTGTTGGACTGTATGCTTAACATTTATCAAGAAGAGGTGACTAAGGAAATAAAAAAGGCTAATTATATTGCTGTTATAGCTGAAGAAACCACCGATGTTTCTAGCAAATTCCAACTAGTTATTATTTTACGCTACATTGTTTCTGGTAAGCCGGTAGAAAGATTTTGGAATTTTGTAAATCCTTCCGGTCGCGATGCTCTTTCAATAGCAAACTGCATTTTAAAACAAATTGACCCTTTGATTAATGATGTACCAAACAAGTTAATTGCACAGAGTTATGACGGAGCATCAGTCATGAGTGGAGGTCTAAATGGGGTCCAAAAAATAATTAAAGATAAATATCCCTTAGCGAATTATGTCCACTGTTATGCGCATGAAATCAACCTTATAATGAGCAGCGCAGCTTCAACTAATTCATCTGTTCGGATATTTTTTGCCCATTTAACGGGTCTTTGTTCCTTTTTTTCTACATCCCCACAAAGAACGAAAGTACTAGATGACACAGTTCATAGACGATTACCGCGATCATCGCAAAGTAGATGGAACTTTCATGCAGGGGGAGTTAACACAGTTTATGAATATAGAAAAGAGTTGATAGATGTTATGGAAATTTTAGAGAAGGACGAAACTATTACCCTAAGTTCTACAATTGAGCAAGCAGGTGCTTACAAACTTAGATTACAAAACAGCGATTTCATATTTTGGCTAACAATTTTCCATAAAATCATGCCACACGTGGAAATAATATTTATACAACTACAGAAGATTAACACCGACCCCATCAAGATTGAACAGGATCTACGAGACTTTGAAAATGAAATACAGAAAATTCGCGAACAAATGGACTCAATTATTGAAAACCTGGATTTGGAACTGTTGGAAAATGAAGTTGTAGTTGTTCCTGAAAAAAGGAGACGTAAAAGTCAATCCGATTCATTTATTCAAAGAAGAAGAGACGCTTTAGAAATTTGCGATTCCATTATTCAACAGATACGAACTCGATTTACTTTTACGGGACATCTATTAGCTACCAATTTATTTTCGGTAGAGCATTTTAACGAGTATCAACAAAACTTTCCTGACCAATTGCTTTTGGAAGTAGTTGATGGATATCCATTTCTGGAGAAAAATCGCCTAAAAACTGAGCTACAGGTGATGTATGAAAGGGAGGAATTGCAAAATATTTCTGCAGCTGTTGCGCTTTTATCGTTAGTTTTACAGGAAGACATGAAATGTACCTTTCAGGAAACACTTAAACTATTAGAAGTTTTAGTAACAACACCTATGTCTACATCGGAAGCTGAACGGTGCTTTTCTATGTTAAAAAGGATTAAAACTTTTCTACGAAACTCAATGAACGAAGAAAAGCTTAGTGCTCTGGGAATGTTATCAGTTGAAAAAGCTTTTCTAAATAACATTGAAAACTTCAACAAGAGAGTTATTGACCTTTTTGCCTCTAAAAAGGAAAGAAGACTTGACTTTACCTATCGTTCAATTTAATATGTAGTTTATTTATAGTGAATTAAATTTTTGGTTAGTAAGGTTGGTTATTTTAATTTATGTTAAAATAGCGAATGCGCCAGAAAAAAGTTCATATTTATAATTTGGCAACACGTTTCCCAAAAGTCATGAGCCGCCACTGATCTATAAAGAAGCCAAATCATAATAAAACTAAAAATATATTACAAAATGTTGCTAGTAATTCATTAACACTTTGACAGAATAAAGATTACAACAAACAAAATCCCACTGCCTCCTGCTAGGAGCGCGTAATAACAATAATTTAATAGAATCGGATTCTTAAAATTCAAAACCCTTGAAAATTACATATTACTCTATATTTTATTTCCATTCCCTCCTTATCTGGCAAACAGATATTTTATAATTATTCGCCCCCTATTATTCCTATTATTACAGTGGGTTGATATTGCTCAAAATGATCCAAAATGCAATGCATGTATCAAATTTCAGAATACAACTCAAAGCAACACACGTCAAACTTTATTTTTCGATGTGGGCATTGTGAGTATAAATAAATTCGAATACTAAACAAAAATATTGTCTGATTCTCAAGCAACCTTCATTCGAGAGCAAAAAAATAGATCACATTAATTTACTATTAGCATATTTCAGATAGAAGCTATAAGTATACCTTAGAGTAAAATTTGTACACTGACTTTACCTTTATTATTATCTCCAGACATCTCCTATTCTATTGATAAAGTGTACTTTAGCTTGAACCAAAAAGAAAATACCTGAAAGTAAAAAGGACTTATTTTGCATTAAATAGGCTTGGTAGATTGTCCGCCATTCTCATCAGAATAGTTTGAAATAATGAATGAATTAATTTAAATTCAATTCAAATTATCACTAAGAAAGCTTACGTCGTTAGCTTGCAAGTACAAAATACCTATTATAAAATTAAAATAAAACGAAATAACTAAACTAGAAGGCATTAAAGAGAGTGTTTGAAAAGGAAACATTAGAGAAACACACAATAAAACTGTATACAAGCAAATACATTAAAATGTAATAAAATTATGCTTCAAGTATTCTTCAATGCTGTAAAAGCCTTTCTTTAAAACAAATTCTTTCACCCGCTCTTTAAAGGTTTTTTGGGTGGAATTGTTTTACAGTTATTGACAATTTATTTAACAGTTTCACTGCAAAATGTTTTGGCCTAGTTTAACACTGTTCCAGCCCACAACGGACAGGAAGAAAGTTTGTCCTATTGTGCTCATGTAATAATTTCTTTGTTTTATGATTAAGACACTCTTGAAGATGTACACTGAGAGGAAAGTGAGAATCCCAGTCCTCTCTGTGTCCTAAACCAGTCATTATTCTAATGACTATTCTTTGGAGTCCAAATACTCTGTGTGCAACGGATGATTTATAACACACCATAGGACATGGTACTGTAAAAAAGTGCATAATATGCTGTTTTGATTGTTTGTTCAGAAACACAGCCCATCAAGCTACGTAAAACATATGCACTATCAATCAGCACTTTACATACACTCTCTATATGAATGTTCCGCTTCAGTTTACAGTCCAAACAGACTCCTAAAAATTGGATGGCACATTACTGCTAGAATCGCTGTGACTCAAAGTAAACATCATGCTTCGTGTTTTATCAAAATTCAACAGGAATCTGGTTGCCAGAAACCATTCTTCCACCATGCGCTTCTCCTTCACTGTGTAAAAACAGTGGTATCATCAGCAAAAAGTACATAATATACCAATCGTTGACTTAATGGGAGATCATTAATAAAAAATTAAGGATAGTATTGGTCCTAAGACTGATCCTTGGGGAGAACTACACATAATTTAGTCCGCATTGGTAGAACAGGATCTGCCCTGATGCAGGTCTGAAATGTAGGCCTTTATTTGCTAGATTCATACATGTAAATTGTAACTGTATCGCTTATGCATTTATATATTTTCTAGTAAATAATAAACGTTTTTATTATTATTATTATTATTATTATTATTATTATTATTATTAATTGTGGGAGCAGATAGAACAAAGTTTGCTTTGACTAGGTACTTGGCATCGTTCCTGCCTATACGAATGGATCAACCTTATGCTGCTCTTGCCAAATCAAACGCTTTACTGAGGTCGCAGATCTTCAAAACTATCCATTAATGAGCTAGAAGATTTAAGATCGCATCATTGGCATTTTTGTTTTGCCTGAAGTCAAACTGACATGCGGAAAGACAGTTTAATTTAAAAAAATTAAGAATTCGATTTGCCATGGCTTTTTTAAATATAGATAATTGACAGTAGAGCAATATGTCTGTAATTATTTGTACTATTTTTATCATTCTTTTTAAATAATGAGGTAACCACTGCGTTCTTTAGAACATTTGGGAAAATGTACTGCCTAATACACAGGTCATTGAGTTTTGTAAGAGGTATTATTATAAGATTTTTTCAGACCTCATTATAGGAACCATTAATCCATAAATATTCGAGCTTTTTTTACTTTTTACATAATTAATTATATCCTTGAGATCTATAAAAGTTATCCCTCCAAAATTAAATTCCGGACAATATATATGGTCTTGCACAAGATAAGAGCAGCAATTTATTTTGCTATTAGGCAGACTGATTATTGACAAAGCATTAATGAAGAAATCCAAATGACAAATATGATTTGTAAGAAAATTACCAGTGAATAAATGTTCTAAGAATAACATAACATACAATATTTCAACATGTCACATTGATAAAAAAAATAAACAATGCAACATCATTCTCATTGTAAAAATAATTTTTAATTTTATTTATTTATTTATTTATTACATACGAATCAACAGCACTGGTGCCAATTACAGATACATCTTAAATCTAGGTATAAAATCAAACAAAGAAAGGCAATGAAGCGAACTCGAATTAAAACACAAATAGTCAAAAATACATCGATAAAACACTATTCAGTCAAAGGGCTTTAAACATTATAAAACTGGGTACATAACTAGGCTTACACAAGATTAGTCATTTGCAGCCAAAGAACAATACATATACAAATAAATAGGCATACTTAATACAACCACACAATGATCACAGCAGCTGCAATTGAATCTTTGGTTTATTAATTGGTCGTTCTCAGCATATCGTCGACCAATTTTTTGAACTGACCAAGACTAGTTGTATCTACATCAATATCAGATGCATACAAATTAAAAAAGTAACACTTTTTGTAAATTGGAGAGTTCTTGTACAGGTTTATTCGAGGATGGGCCAGATAAAAAACATTTGAGGCTCGCGAGTTGACTCTATTGATAACAAAAGGTAATTTACCAAGAATTTCGGGGCAGAATTCAAAATTTTTAAGAGAAGTGCATAGTAATATTTTAATTCTTCTTTTTACTAACGAAAGCCTGCCAAATGCTCCTAAAAGGTATTTGTTGTCACACCCTTTCTGAGGATATACACTATACTTCCTATAATATATGCACTTCAAAATCTTCTCTGCACTTTTTCAATAAATGTTACACAAACACTATACTGGGGGGGGGGCCATATAATGCTCCATATTCCGAAACTGGCAACTCAACTCACAAGGCTATGAAAAACATGCCAGCAAACATCCGTGCTTAATTTTATTCATATAATAAAAAATATTACCGGTACCATAAATTACTTACAAACAACTTATAGTCAACAAAATCCATTTTTTATTTAATAGATGCAGCTTAAATCATTGTATAATCACTACCAGTATGGCATCAAACAAAATTGCTTGTAGGTAAATTAGAGTAATATTAATTTTTGAATTTCCCTTCCTGCCCATTCAAACCATAATTAGTTGAAATAGCCTTTCTCAGCCACTCTCAATAAATCTGACTCGAGAATCAATTAATCCCAGCTAAAATTACAGAGGAAAAAAGGTAAACTCAACCTGTCTTGACTGCAAGATTTATAACCTTAAAATGATTTTCAATTCAGAAGCAAGCTGATTATTTACCATTAGTGTTACATTAGGTACTATCGCAATTTGTACAGTAATCACTCAGGTCTCCCATACAGATTGGGAATTAATTAACTTTACTAAATAAAACTTTAAAAAAGAATATAAAAATTTGTATAGCATCATACCTACAAAAGTGGAAAATAATATTAAGTTTATTTTAATAATTATACATCTGAATTCCTAGCATACACTTAGCAACAAAAACTTAAAATAACAAATAAATAAATAATCATCATCTTTATTTCAAAATTATGTTAAGAAAACACTATAGGATACAATCCACAAATATCCCCCAACACAAACGAAATAGCGTTAAAATAGTAACAATTTTCAGCTATTAATATCCCTTAGGTTCTGAAAGAAATCATTAATTCTATATGGCTCCAGGAAAATTAGCAAATGCTTAACTGACCTTTTAAATAGTTTCTGGCTTGACATACTTTTTATGTTGTTGGGCAAATGGTTAAAGAATCTACGGCACATATAATAAGGATTCCCTTCAGATAGCGTTAGTCTATGAATTGGATAGTCAATATTTAAGGTTCTAGTGTTATGTGAATGATATGTTTGCACTTCAAAAAGTGCTCGGTATTTAAAAAAGAACATCAGTGACTCATATATATATAAAGCATACACTGTCATGATACCCTCACTCTTGAAAATGCCTCTGCAGCTTTCTCTAAATTGCATTTTTTTAATTAATCTTAATACACGTTTTTGAACTACAAACACTTTTTCAACTAAAGCATTTTTTCCCCAAAATATTATGCCATACTTAGTCACAGATTCAAAGTTAGCAAAATACATTATTTTTTGTGATTTTTCATTTAGATATCTACCAGCCACTCTTAATCCATAACATACAGAATTTAACTTGGCTATTAATTTAATGACATGGTCGGACCAATCCAAAAATTCGTCCACAGAGACCCCTAACATTTTTATATTTTCAACAATATCTAGTTGCTCATTATCTAGCAATATGTGAGGAGGTATTTCTATTCGACACTGCTTTGTTCTAAACACAATAACATTGGTTTTGTCTTTATTTAAAACCAGTTTATTTGAGCTAAACCAATCACTTGCTTTAGTTATTAGATCTCCACCTTTATTGACAAGATTCTTTATATTATTGCTACCTACAATCATGTGCGTATCATCAGCGTAACAGGTTATTTGATTTTTTGTATGATTCCCTATTGAGTACAAATCATTTACAAATATTATAAACAAAATAGGACCAGCAATACTCCCCTGAGCAATGCCTAATTTATTCTCTTCAATGTCAGACACATACGTACGACCATTCTTAATTATTTTGACACATTGTCTTCTTTCAGATAAGTAAGACTCAAACCACCTCAGTGCGCTTCCTCTCACACCATACAATTCCAATTTTTTAATCAACAGCTCCTTGTCAATACAATCATAGGCCTTTGATAAATCCAGACAGACTCCCATAGCAAGACCTTGCCCCTCCAAATAATCGACTACTGCCTTGGTAAACTGAAAAATTGCCGTTTGAGTGGATTTACCAGTTGTGTAACCATGTTGATGAGCATTAAGCAAATTGCATTTGTTAAAAAAATCCAGTAATCTCTTACACATTGCTAGTTCAAATAATTTTGAAAAACTTTGCAATAAGCTTATGGGCCTATAGTTCTCAATCTGCTCTGGATTACCTTTCTTATATAACGGTTTAATTAACGCTAATTTTAACTGATCTGGAAAAGTCCCATTTTTAAAAGAGCTGTTGATCAAAAAACACAGCTCATCCTTCACACAAGGTACAGCCATTTTAACAATGCACGTCGGTATCATGTCAGTTCCACTGCTAAACTTATTTTTTAGTTGCTGTGCAATCTCGCATAACTCTGCCGGGGATAGTGGTTTTAAAAACATTGATTCATTATTTGAAATTATATTATGCTGAAACGGTCTAAACCTTATGTTACTAACTATCTCTGGTGCAATGGACAGAAAGTATGCATTGAAACGACCAGTCACCTCATTTGGATCTCCATCTATGCCAATATCAGGCTTTTTATTATTTTTTCCTAAAATTTCATTGCAAATTGCCCACATACATTTTGTTTTGTTATCCGAAAGCCTAATTTTATTGTCATATATCTCTGCTCGTACTGCTCTCAGTAAATTATCATACTCCTTTTTCACAACCCTATACTGATTCTTAAACCTAACATCTCGTTTGGATAGTGTGAGCAAAATATCTAGCCTGTTTTTACATTCTCTGAATACTAAAAATACACTAACAATAACCTGTCTGATATTAATTAATACATAATATTTCACATTACATTATCAGTACAGATAACCTTCGATTCGCCTGCAATCAGCTGGGTGGTAGAGAAAGCAGAATTTTTACCATGTTACAACTGTAACAGTCATATCTGCCGGTACATATGCTATGTTTGTAATGAATCATTTGGATTCTTTACACTGCAACTTTGTTATAATGCATAAATTCTCCATAGTCTTTATCGGTGGGCACTATCCTTGTCAGTGTTTCGCTGGCTACATTATTGTAAGAAGTGTGACGAATTGTTCAGGTGAAATATTTCATCACTCTCACATGTACGGCCAGTGCTTCTGTAGCTACCTTCTACAATATATTACCAACATCTGTGGAGTTGACTGTTGTCACCTGTATATCCCTTTTTTTGCATTGTTAATGTCTTGCCTGTATGTCCTCTGTAATCTGTAAACTTTGACAGTTCATTTTTGGGTTTATTGATGGACTGTTTTTAGACCTGTCCATCAAGAATTTTAGTGCCTAACATTTACGTTAATTTTATTGCTTAAATTGAAAAATTTCACATGTTATTCGGATTGTATTACTTAATGTAAAAAATTCGTAGTTATAGGAGATTTTAGAATCTGTTACTGTAGAGGATACATTTAAATAGGTACTGTTATACTTGTTATTCTACTGCTCCAAATTTTATTTTGTACTTTTGTTTGACGTATGTAAGCACTCTGTGTAAGTGACATGAAATAAATTGATGTTTTGATGTTTTTATATGTAAGTATATACATTGCCTAATGAGGCCAAAAAGCAGGAATATAAATTTGGAATGTAGCACTTATTCATACATGCACCTACATAACAGTATGCAAAAATAATACAATAGGTGTGACACTACTTTTCTCATAATTTTGTAGTCTTTTCCTGGATGCCTTGAGTTAGTTTTTGTCTGTTTAACTCCTGGAGCGAGCGAAGCGAATGGAGAGTCATGCATGGTGTTTTAATGAAGACATCACACTATCAACCATAATAAAATCCTTTACTTAACCTGACAATCACACATGCTCCATGATGGTATATGCAGTGATATTTCAATATTTCTCTAGAGGAGAGACTTTCTGTAATATCGGTAACAATTACCATTGTGTAATATGACATTATATTGACGGCTTGCTTGTTCGAGTAGGTAGTAGATTCTACAGCAATTGAGTTCAAATTCTGGGATTTTGGAGGCTTTTTGGGCTCTTTTTCTAATTGCTCAGAGAGAATGGCCTGTACATTGCATATTCAGAAATCTTTAAACCCATGCAACTTAATATCAACAAGACCCAGGTTTGTCTTTATTTAGTAGTGAGTTATTACCATCACTGGGTAATTTAAACCTTCAGAAAGTAAAAATGTTAAACTATTAACTAATTTTCTGTCCATTTAAGACTGGGGTGGAGTTGAAGGTATAAATTTGAAGCACAAATATAGGTATTTTCTTACATTTTTACAAATGTAGGGCTTTGGTAATGCATTATAACTTATTATAAAAAGGACTTTTATTTGCCGTCTGTTAGGTGGCTCACATTTTCTGATGCAATACACATGCAAAGTGCCGGTGCAATAAGCTGAAGCAGACACATTTTCTGATGCAATACACATGCAAAGTTGACAAGAAAAGTTTACCATAAGGCGACTATAAAATTATAATTCATTGATAAAATATATTAAAAGCAACCATTAAATCATATTCTATAAACCTTCATGTTTCATCGGAGGTATAAACTTTTAGAATAATTTTATTGCATACCTTAACCTGGAAAATATAATTATTTCTTGATAAGGAAGATACAACGAAGGCAACCAACCACTCTGTAGCACACACTATATTATATCATATGATGATTAATAAATTATTATTCGGAATTTGCATAAACGCAGTAAATAAATATTGACGATGATGATGATATCATAGAATAATATATGTTAGAGCAAACTGCAACACCAACACATATTTTTTTATCTTATTATTTAAATTTAAAGTAGGGTCAGAGACACAAGAATCTAGGGGCTGACCCATAACTCTGAGCATAGTAATGTGGGTTGCCTAAAGTCACTCTTCGCATGGCATGGCTCTCCGCTCGCTTCGGGGGCTCAAGAAAAGGAAACTAACCAGGTGCTAACCCAAGGCATACCCAAAATCAAGAAAAAACTGTGTAGAAATATAAAAAAATAATAAAAATAACCGACGGGGATTGAACCCGGGTCGCCGAAGTGAAGGCTAACCATGCGCACCCGGGACCTCTAGACCATCAGATATCACACAAAGAACCTGGTAACAGTGGTAACTGCTTAGACAAGGAAAGAAGTACCTAATCTAATCTAAGGGTATGAAGCGCGTTCGGGATGCTCACGCCATTCACTAAAAAGAGTTTACTCCAAAAGTTCCACCTCGCATAAGGAAGATCTTGGAGTGGGCATGCGTGGTATGAGAATCGAGGTGTCATTTTCGATTTTCATTATTTCATTTTAAAAGTTCGTTGGTCGCTGTGTCTTGAGAACTTTAATGGAAAATTCATTTGCGATCTGCGAATGGTAGTCGATATGTTTATTTCGTTCTAATACGTTGATAAAATTAGAAAATTACATATCACTACTAAATTTGAGTTATCGATCTAATGTCACAGTTTATAATACCGTACCCGAATGACGGGGTTAGTTTGGGTTAGTTAACTGTGTGACGGCATAAACTGTGTGTCTTGTTTTGTAAAAATGTAAGAAACGAATTACAAAATAATATTTTGTGAAACGAATTAACCAAACAGGAAAACCAAGATGAGTATTCAAAACCAAAACTATTAATTTGAATTGGAAGAAATATAGGTATTCTAGGCCAAATGCATCAATTCAAAAGAGCTCAGCATAACAATACCCAGTGGCGGCTATTCAGCGGAAGTAAGGGAAGTGCCACTTCCTCAAGAAAATGTAATTTAAAGAAATACAATTAATTCATTCATCAGTAAAATAATATATTTTAAGATTCAATGATAAAATGTTCTTAGTTTAGGAATAATCTGTTTCCCGTTACCCCTCTAATAACTAATAATTCAATTATTTTCAAATATTAAAATCAAAGCTTCATAAAACAAGAACAAGAATCTCGCCACCTGCACATTGCCCGTTAACTGCACTATAGCACTATCGAATAAAATAGAGGTGAACCCACATGAAAATGTATATTTCTTTTCACGTACGCGCCGATAGCAGTGACGATTTCATTATCATTTGTGTAGACCTTTACGGAAGAGGCAGCGCTCGAGAGCCGTCGAGTCATCAAAAGTATAAGCGCAACTAGTTGGTTGCCATGACAACGATGACGTCGTAATGGTCGTACATTTGTTTGGTTTGCAATGATTGGAAGAGCTGGCGTGTAGCACTTCCATTCTCAGATCAACGCGAAAGCACGTTGTTTCGTTTATTGCGAGTTTATTAGGGGATATTCCGCCGTGAATTCTTGGAATTATTTTTTATTTACATTCAATGGTTGATCCATTATAGTATTATACAAGAGATATTTTCTTTATATTCTAGTTTTAGTGTGTTATTCCTAGACATTTGTATTAGCAACAAAATGATTTTTTGCTAATACAATATGAATATATTTAATTTTTTGATGATTTACCTAAAAAATACCGGTAATAATTATTAACAAATTTTGGCAGTTTGGGCGTGGACCCCAAAAATTTTTCGCCTGTGGCGCTGTTCCCTCTGTCGATGTCGGAAGCTCTTTTCCACTTTTCAAAGGCGCGAGCCGCCACTGACAATACCTTTTCCTTTTAAACCTGCAACGCTATGTATTTTTATCAGCAAATCTTCAAATGTGCTTGGTAACATTCGAAAGTGTTTCTTAAATTGATTGTCATCCAAAAGGGGTATTGTAATCTCTGCGAAATTATCGATTTTTTCTATAATATTATCTTCTTCATCTAATGAATCGTCAAAATAAATGTCCTTAATAAAATTTGTAACCCAAACTAATCCAAACATTGTGTTCGAATTCTCTTAAATAAAAAACCCCTTTTTCTAAACATTAAAATTTAAAATTGAAAACATGAAAACAGAAAACAGCTGTCTTGAATCCGTCAGTAATCTGTAATCTGTCGTTCCCAGGTCCAACAACTACGAAGCGTTCGACTATACATTTTTGACACCATACGCTCCAAGGTCACGTGCCCGAAAATCCAGGCGCACTCGACTCCAACCACGGCCACCTTAGGTGGCCTTGCTCCAACTCCATTTTAATACCCGAACTACGGAGGGCTATAGGGTAGGAGACCGAACGCTTATGGCCGAATTTGTGATTTCTGTCCATGTTTTTGGTTAGTTCGCTGGGTTGGCCGACAGAGGCGCAGTGATCGCCTCCGCACTTAACTTTTCGTGTATTAGATAGACCAACGCGAGATTTTTTTGGATTATTTGTGTAAAAAACTATTTATTACTGTATTTTTGCGTTATTAATATAAACAATGAGTGACATAACTTGTTATACAAGTAGAGTTTGCTTCGTGCCGGGATGTAAAACGGGTTATTCTTCTGATAGGAAGCTCAGGAAAGAACTGGGAGAGAACAACCCAAGTCTTTTTCAAGCTCCTAACGTAAGTAAAATATTTGTTGATAAACACTATTAACGATTAATGCATTCTTTAAAATATATACTTTCGATTTTATAAAAATTTTAAAAATTACATCAATGTTTAGAATGTTTGCAAACAACATAACCTAAAAACTCTTGGGAGTAACATTATTGTATAGTAATAAGAACAAAAATTAATATGATTACATTAAAAATAGTTTAATTATTCGCCTTTTTAACAAATATTATGTTTAAACACTAGTTTTCAGATCTATATTGCCAATATCTAAAATAAGGCCATTTTAACCTAGCAACATCCTAAGTTATAACTTAGGTGGTGGGAAATCATACAAAATCCCTAGATGTTCATTAATATGTATTCTTTTTAGGATCCTGTAACATTTCAAAAGTGGCAAAGAACAATTCCTAGACAAGATAAAATATTTAGTGTAAAAGATGTTGTATGTGCGTTGCACTTCCCAGAAGAGGATATTTTGCGTTTTTACGAAACAAAATTGTCTGATGGCACCATTAGTAGAATTCCGAGAGGAAAACCAATATTAAAGAACGAGTCAGTACCAGTGGTATTTCCTAATCTCCCTTCTTATTTATCAAATCCTAAAAAAAGGCGAGAACCACCATGTGAGCGAACCGAGGAGCGAACCAAGATACAAAACATAAAAAAAATAAAACATATACCATTACACGATCCACCTAAAAGTACTATTACTTCAGCTGGAGTTGAAATGCCAGGTTATAGCTTAGAGGAAACTTACGATAAGCCACATGTCAATATCGAGATAGATGCAGCATTGGTTTTGTTTGAAAATTTGAAAAATAATTATAACACAATTTGCACTCCAAATAAGCAGTGGTCAGGTACATTTATTTGTGGAAAAAATGAAGTACTTTTTGTTGAATGGGATGACACCTATACCACAAAAGGAAAAATTGTGATACGCCAGGATATGTCTTTTAAGGTATTTAATTTTGATTTGGTTACTTCTCATGTTAGTAATAGAATATTTTTTATTGAATATTTAATCACTTGCTACATAATTGGGACAATAACAAGTATTTACAACTAAGTATATATGAGCCCAGTCACATATATATTGGAATTTCTCCTCTGATGTTTTGAAGACTTCTCGACATGTGTAAATAAAACAGTTGTAATTTGATTCCGAATATATTTCATTTTAAGTAAAAGTTAATCTTGACACTTTGGATCATAGTTAACTACTGAATTTGTTGATACTAATAAAATACTTTCCACCTCATTGTATAATATGCTGTTATTTATTTCATGAATGTTTTAAGGTGTTGTTTGGGAAAACTGAAATTAAGCTCGATGGTGGACACAAAATATTTTCAGGCTTTGATGAGATAGAAAATATACGAAAAACCATTAACAAAATGAAAATATGTTCAGGAATTAAATTGATAAGGTGGGTATATATAGGTATAGTTTGCCCAGCCTTTGTTGACCCTCGAAATGCATGCAATTTCACGCGTTTCAAGGGTCAACAAAGGCTGGACGAACATTATATTTCGAGGTATATCTGGGTAACAGATCTGTAATTTTTTTTTATATTTTTTTAGTGCCTGATTGTGGACTTCATCACTACATAGGTACTACTAAGTATAATAAGTAGGTCAGATGTAAGTAACACTCCTTAAATTGTGTTGTGTGTTGCTGCCGAGGTTACTGCTTAACAATATTTTGTTCTTAGTGGTGTGATGCTATATCTATGAATTTATGCATGGGAATTATTGTACAGTATTGATAGTTTGTGGTTTTCATCTAATGCATTTCATTACACTTCCTAATTTGTATGCACCTGTTCTCTGAATAACTGACATATATACATA
Source organism: Pissodes strobi (assembly GCA_016904865.1). NCBI lineage: Eukaryota > Metazoa > Arthropoda > Insecta > Coleoptera > Curculionidae > Pissodes > Pissodes strobi. Next base: position 26,697 of record JAEQML010048073.1, on the reverse strand, counting down.
ACATACGTACTAAAATATATAGTAAATTACTTTTTTAGATATCAGAAGTATTTTAGACTTGGTAATTTGATAATTAAAAAGGTTTTTTAAAATTTAGTAAAACGGAATAACTTTGTCTGACCAAGGTGCCTTATAGTTATTAGTTAATTAGAAAAATTAATAATATCGATAATAGTGTGTGTAGAAACATTGACATATATTAATATTATTATTCCTAATCAGAACAGAATATTTTGTCTATGAAGTCACCCTGGTTAGCTAAAGTTGTCCCATTCTATAGTACCTACTTAGACCTTCTGGAAAAGGTAAAGCAAATATTAACATTTTTAGCATGCTTGTTCCCCTTTGCATTGATTTAATATAGTTTTATTTCATTACCTACATTTTTTAAGAGTAGTGGTTGTTGGTTGTACACTCAAGTAATCAATATTTCACATTATTTATTGGTTGGAATTAGGATAAATTGAACTCATATTTAAAAAAAGGTATTGCTATAATATTATATTACATTATACAGTATGATCTATAAAGAGCAGATGATTCTAGCTAGACACTATACAACAAATATTACGTTATCTGTACACAATATGTAACCTGAACATATTTTCAACTACCTACCTATTGTAATTATTTGTTTAAAAATAAAAAACATTATCTATTAATATTTTACTAAAGTAAAGAAAATAATTCTCTAATATTTACACTAAGTTTGATTTTTTTTATTAATGTTACTCATCATCTGACTCGTTTCAGCTTCTGTCGAATGCTGTCGATATACACTCTTTGATCTGACGTGGTTTAAAAATAAAATCGTCTTTATAATTATTTATTTTGGAATAAAATAAGTTATCTGTCTATCTATCATACGTACTCAACGGAAAATCACTCCAGTAGGTTGAGCCAAGTTACTGTAGAACTTAAAAAAAAAACATTTATATTAATTTTGTCATTCATTATTATCATGGCATGTAAGCATTTTTTACACACACATTCAAGATGAGAATCTCCTTCTTTTGGAGTCTGATAAAAAGTGAAGTTGGTTTATTTATTTAAATATATATCTATATTTATTTTTATTTATTTATATAGGTATTTATCACTGATCACCGTAATGAAATAAATTATATTTTTTAACATAACTGCATTTTTTCTGAGTTTAAATTTAAGTAATAAAAAATGTGTATTAAAGTTGTGTGTTTTATTTCCTTTCCAAAAAAAAAAAATAGTCCTTTGTGTATCTACAACATCCTGATTTTTAAAAACCAAGTATCTTTGGGATCGTATTAACATAATGCATCCAAAAAGGTACTTATTCTACGGAACACTTTGTATTTACGATTATTTAAGACCGGTGGTTAATTTCTTATTAACATTATCTATACTTTTTCTGTATTAATAAATTTTCTCAATGTATTCTCTTTTCATAAAAAAAAATCGATTCTAAGAAGTAAGTAAAGAAATATAAAAAGTTTCCTCTATGTTGCATATGCTTTTCGGAAATACTGTATAATCTTTTTGGACCCATCATTTGCTATGCTATTTTTTCAAAAACGTTCCTGCTGTGACCTAAAACACAAACACTGCTAAAGAACTTCTTTTAAGCCTGAATCCTTGAAAACAATTAAAGATAAATTAAGTTGGAAAGCACATGTTGTTTTGTCAATTTTATCATTTAATAAAATTATAAAGCAAAATCCGTCGATGAAATTTTAATGAATATTTAAAAAATAGCTTTTGCTTCATATAAAATCGTTATTTGTCTCTCAGAAAGCAATAAAGTTAACTAATTTCAATAAAAAATAGTTATTGTCCCATAAGAATCCATGCATTTTTTAGCGCGGATGAAACACATGCGCCTCTGGCGGCAGTTTTTGAAAGCTGATTTATCGATGCAAAACTGTGACCGAAACAAATGTATTGCGATCGGTCTCCTACCCTATAGCCCTCCGTAACCCGAACCCAGCTTTGAATTTGAAGTAGATGAAAACAGTTGACGGCTCAAAGTTATGGGTCAGTCCCTAGGCATAAATGTCAGAGACTAATAGGAAAGTAAAATTAGGGATGTGCTATTTATTTATACGATATAATATTTTCTATCGATACTATAACGATTAATAGCCGGTTACACCGAACTATTTAACACAAGCAAGAATAGACTAAAAACCATCGAATATTAACTGACGATAAGAAGATTCACTCTCCGCGGCGGCACGTCAATGGTATGCCTCCTTCCCCGCGCGAAAACTAGCATGATACTGGCATCTAACCTTTGGACCCGGCGCACACTGGTCGAATTTCTAGGAAAGCTGGCCATAATACCGTTTACCAGAAATAAGACATAAAAGTTATAAGGTATTACACGTTTAATATATCGTGTTTTAGACAAATAATTGTTGAATTTTTGGCTCATCTTCTATATTTATATATAGGCTGTATCAATTATCACTAACGACAAAAATCATGTATAAAAATCTTTTGTATGTTCTTAAACCGTTTTAAAAAATGATTTTGAAAATTAAGGGCTCCTTCGTTGTAAAAAAAAGGGTTTTAAATTTTTAATTCGATGATTCAAATTTTGTTTTTGCAATAGTTAATTCAGGAGTCTCACGAGCAAAATGAATGTCAAGAGGACGACAGAAACGCGTTGATGAGAGCCTGCAATTTTGCCATACAAGTATTTCAGATATCGCTATTTTTAATAATTAATCTAATAGGAACCAAACTAGTAAAAAAATATAGAAGCATCAGTGCAGCTGTTGTTTAAAAACACTTGCTTATATTCTGACTCTCACAAGGTAATATCAAAGCCATATTTACAAATTAAAACTAAATTATAACTTATATCTGCTGATTCAGCCAAAGTATTTATTACCTCTATTTATAATAACATTAGTCTTGCATCAGCAATAATGATTCTACCGAAATTTCAGCTTCAGTTTCACTTACTACAATATTATGGGATTAGGGGTGGGCGAAAATAATCGATTATTCCATTCACTTTTAAGAAATTACCGATTAATATTTCAGAAAATATCGATTAATCGATTATTTCGATTAATCGATTATTCAGTTATTTGCTAAAATAATAGAGAGTTTTTAAGCCATCTAAAAATAACAGCATTTTTGGGCAGTGTTATGGTTAACGTTATTACCGATAACGATTACGACGCCTTTCATAAAAGAGATTTCAAACCTCTTAATACGAATGTCAAAAATCCTCTTTAAAATAACGGCAATGACAAATGTCACAAATGACATTTGTGTATTTGTATAGTATGAATATAAGTAACACCATCCAGACTAACCCAATCCTGCCCAATCTTAGATTTCCGTGCTATCCAGTTTCGTTGGCCAAAATGGAAGAAGCTCTAGAAAATATAATTCGAAGACATGATCCTAATGGAACCAACCACAATTTAATCAGAGGTATTATCCTGAATGATATTTTTCAAAACAATCCTCTGCAGCAGAAGGATGTTATGGTGCAGGTTCAGGCAGAATTCGATTTGAATAACTTTGAAGACAATGAGGCAATACTTTATTTTCGGTTTAAAAAAGAACATATTTATCGATTAGCAGGGCTTCTTAAAGTAACGTATATATTCCAAGTTAACTAATAAAAATATAATTTCTATACGTTTTCAAATTTGTCATAATCAATCAAATTTCGCCAACCTCAAAAGAATATTAGACTTTTAAGGGCATTGGCGACATTGTAGCCCATGAAATAACCACAACGATTACGATAACACCTTCCTTATTTCTTCGTAATTAACGGAATCCGTTATCGTTAATAAAGTCAAGGTGATGACATTTTAGTACTACGCATGCTCACAATAACCATAACGACATGCTGAAACAAGGGGCTTAAAATCTCTCTATTAAGCGTTTAATCGATTATTCAATTTCTTGCCCACACGTACCGACGACTTTAAAACAGATATAGTTTTTAAAAGTCCAATTTAATAATGCGTTGCGTTAAGGGTAATTTAAGAGACATAAAACCATTTTGAAAATACTTACAGTACAACATATGAAGCAAAAAACAGAGAAACTTAAAACTTAAATGCTCAAACAAGACAGCAGCAGGGAAAACTGCGCACGTTACAAATTTAGCCAATAAGGGATCCTCATTTCAACGCGCCATATTCTGATAATCTGGCTTCAGTTGTTGCACAATTAGGTATAACACCAACACATAACCTCAACGTTGTGTTAGCACGTTAGCAGTATAGTACAGTCTTTATCTTTTTATTACGTATTTGGTCAAAACTATATGATAAGAAGGATCACTCTCCGCGGCGGCATCGGCATGTCAACGGTGTGTCTCCTTCCCCGCGCGAAAACTAACAGAATATCGGCAGGCCATGATACAAATAAAACAATCATGTTGGCAGGCGACCTTTGACGCGGCGGCCATAGACCAGCTCATCCTTTTGTCAGAATATTTGTATTCGGAAATATGGTAAATTATTAGCATTATAAGATCCTTTACACAAATAGTGCACTATATAAAAAACGGCCTCTCCTATTGGTCGATCCGCATGGCACTCCGCTCGCTTCGCTCGCTACGGGGGCTCAAGGAAAGATACAGCAAATAACTAATGAAGGTAGAAATGTGTCGATTCAGGATACCTACCAACTACCCTGAATCCATACAAGATGCCAATAACACCAGTGGATCAACTAACGTAAGTTTTTTGGTATTCAGTTTGTGCCCAGATTTCGCTAACAAATAGAAAACTTTTATATTTTTAAGTTTATCGAAAAAACATATTTTTCATAAAATGTTTTGCTTGTCATAGAAATAGGCAATAAACAAAACGTATGATATACAGAGGGTGTATTTTATTAAGTCTGATAGATTTTATATTAAAATTTGTTTACAGATAAATCAAACTACAAATGAGGATGAAAATGTGTCAATTCAGGATATCGGCCAACCAACTGTACGTTTACAAGGTATTATTGAATCCGAAGATTTAATGAATGTGAGTCTTTTTTCAGTTTCTCTTGGCTTAATTAACCCTAAATTTTGTGTTGCAGGTAGAACAAATTATTATGAATAACAATGGGGAAAGCATATCTATCCAGGATCTCTGGCAATCATCTGTACCCCAGGAAGATAACAATGATGGGACAATAAAAGTAAGTTGTATGCGTGCAATTATTCAAATAATTGAGATTTTATAAATTAAATTATTTTAGGTAATAGTATCAACACAAGAGTTTGTTGATAACTGGGAGCAAGGCATAACCAATTCAGCATTGCCGAACGATCCGGAACAATTAACTTCATCAGTTAAGCCAGCTTCAAATAACTATGGGAATATTATACCTTTCAAACCACTTATTCCAACTGAAAACATCGAGTCGGATTTTGATAGTGACGATAGTGTAAAGGATAAAAATTACAACCCTTCAGAAGAAAGCACAGACGAGGAGTTAGAATTATCAGATCAAGATTGTCCAACCTTAGCGATGGTACAGAGAATGGCAATGTAAAAGAAAAAAGCAATAACAAAACCGAGCTACCCTTAGATTGCCAGGAGAAAAAGCTAACCAGAAAAAGGAATATTAATCCAGAAGGTTGGACAAGAAACATTAGAAAGAAGCGGAGAAACTTGGGGCAAGAATATATAAATTCGAAAGGAAACAGAACGACTCGTAGAGAAATGAGGGAACCTTGTCTCGAAAAGTGCAGGTTTCAATGCTTGTCAAAAATTAACGATAATGAAAGAAGAAGATTTTTTGACTATTATTGGAAACTGGGAAGTACTGATTCTCAGAGGAGTTTTATAAATTCCTGTATGTCAGAAATAAATCCTACTTACAGAAATGCTAAAGTAGGAAGTAACCGTTCTAAAAATTTTAAATACACGTTTGTTGTTAATGATGTTCCAATTCAAGTTTGTAAAACTTTTTTTAAAAATACATTGGCAATCAATAATAGAGTAATTTTCACGGTTACAAAAAAACGCGATGAAAAGAATATGATAAGTTTTGATAAGCGAGGTAAGCACAAAAATCAAAGAAAAATATCTGAAGCTCTTAAGGATGATATACGTCATCATATCAACTCATTCCCAGTGGTTGATTCTCATTACTGTAGGGCACGTACAAAGAAGACCTATATAGATGGCAGTTTAAACATTCGTACTATGTATAGATTATACGTTCAAGAATAAATAAATAATAATATGTTTATTTAGCACTTGGCTAGTAATTACAAAACTATAAATGCACAAACCACGTGACAATTAATCATTAATTACTTGCTATATACAATTGCATAAGATATGTCGAAACATTGTGATTAAATATATTTACAGTTGGCGCGTTCCTGACATTTTCGGGCAGAGCATTAAAAAGACGAACCCCTTCAAAAAATAACGTTTTTTGCAATGCCGTTGTCTTATCAGAATTAATATGAAACTGTTGTCTAGAACGAATATTATAATCGTGAAAATGGGATCTCCTAACAAGAAAGTTTTTTAAGTAAACAGGCAGTTTATTATTTTCTATCTTATAAATTAAAGTGAGGTTCGCCCTCTTTACGCTCTGTATAATTGGCAACCAATTTAGTGTCTGCAACATATCTTTAATAGGTGTATATCTGTCGCACTTTAGTATTATACGCATTGCTTTATTTTGTTGCATCTGTAGTCTCTGTATGTCTTCTTGGGTACAGGATATAAGAAGAGAATCGCAATAAGTAAAATGAGGTAAAACAATGGTGTTAAAGATTAACATCTTTGTCCATTGAGATAAACAATTTGAAATACGATAAAAGAAACCCAACTTTTTGCCTATTTTTTTACACAGATAATCTACCTGACCAGAAAATGTCAACTGGGGATCCAAAAGGACACCCAAATATTTAATCTCTGAAACAAAGGAAACAACCGACCCGCCTATATTAACATTGAAACATAATTCCGCATATTTTCTACAGTTTGCCTTAGAACCTATAACCATACATTTTGTTTTCGCTGTATTCAATTTTAATTTATTTTTACATAGCCAGTCATAAAGCAGTATAAGCTCGTTGTTCAAAATATCAGTAATTTCCCCGAAATCTTTACCCGATACAGAAATCAGAGTGTCGTCCGCAAACAGGTTTACAAAAGATTCCTTTAAAACCTGGTAAATATCATTGACATAAACAGAATGCCAAAAAAATAAAAAGGAATTCACAAAGTTTGAAATTTATGCAAAGATTCTCAACACAGAAACAAATATCGATTTTCACGTTCCAAAAAAGATCAGTGCTCCCTCTGTGAAAATTATAAAAACTCGAACGAAGAAAATAAGGACAAATTAAAGCATTCATACGAAACTCATCTACTGGAAAAGGATCTTAGCAGAGAAGAAAAGGTCAATGATTCTAAAAGCCAAGATTCAGAAGTATATTGTTTTGATCTTCAGTCAGTTCTACCCACTCCCTCTGGTGATATTAACTCATTTTATTATAAGAGTAAGCTAAACACATATAACTTCACGGTGTTTGACTTGAGGAAGAAAGAGGGTTTTTGCTACTTATGGCATGAGGCCATTGCGAAGAGAGGAGCCAATGAGATTGGCAGCTGCATCTTGAAGTTTATTTCCGAAAATAGGCATGAAAGACTCATATTTTATTCCGACAACTGCATTGGACAGAATAAAAATAAATTTGTATTTTGTATGTATCTGTATTGTCTCCAAAAGTTTAATATTGAAAGTATCACTCACAAGTACCTGATAGTAGGGCATACACAAAACGAAGGAGACAGTATGCATGCGGCAATAGAAAAAGAAAAGAAGCGCGTTTTAAAAAGTGGACCGATTTATTTGCCTGCTCAATGGTCCATGGTTGTAAGGAATGCAAAAAAAACTGGAAAACCCTATAACGTTGATGAAATAGCCACAAATGATATTTTAGATTTAAAGGGGTTTTCAAAATATTTTGGAAACAATTTTTCTATTAACGAAGAAAAAGAAAAAGTCAATTGGAGAGATGTTAAGATTATAAAAGTGGAAAAAGATTTGCCATTCACAATTCTATATAAATATTCGTATCAGCAAGAGCATTTTAAAAAGATTTTTATCAAAAAAATACCCGATCCCATTTTACCAAAGCCATAAATGAAATAGTAATACCAACTGCATACTCCACACCCCCAAAAATAACCGTTAAAAAGAAAAAACATTTGATGGAAATGTGCAAAGAAAATGCCATAAAAGAAGTTTATTGGCCATTTTATCAAAATCTAGAAGCATCAGATGCAGCCAATGACGCAGATTTATCGGGCGAAGAATTCTAATTTTATTATTTTGCCCTTGGTTTATAAAGTTCGTGTTGAATAAATTTTGTTTGTGCAATATTTCATAGTTGTTACTGTAGTGTTCCCAAATTTATTCGCTTATCGTGTTTACTACCTACATGCAATAGTGTAACAATTCTAATCAAAATTCTTTTTTTTAACATTGCAATATTTTTTTTTCTTTAAAAGTGGGTCTAGGTCATTCTAAGCGCAATCAAGCAATAGTTTCTAAAATGTGGAATTAATTTTATTGCACATCGTAATATTTAGGTCACTATAAAAATGATTTAAATCAAATATTGCTGTTTTCTCAAAACAATGATTTTTGAGTTGTTTCACTCTTGCATTGTGGTATCGATATAACAACTGTGTTTTTCCAAAGCCAACTAGAGTACTAGAGTGCTATAAATAATTTCGTCATAAATTTGATTAAATATACTGGAACTTCACGTCACGCGGCCATTATTCCATGCGTTTTTATTATTGTTTATGTGCTCTTTATCTATGCCTCTATTTAATCTGTTTTGGCTTTCTTTGGATTTTCTGTTTCTTTTGTGCATGGTTTCAATCGTATCAATTAAATAAAATTGTTGAGAGCTTGTTAAAAACTTAAAAATTAATCTAGCTATTTCTAATGAGAGGAGATGGATTAAGAAACAAATTGGTAGGTAATTAGTATTAGTAAGATAGAAGGGCAATCGGCTTATTACATTAGTTAAATATGTGTTATTCCATTGCAGCTTTTTTATCTATTTAATCTTTATAATAATAATAACAAAACAACCAACATTACCAAATCAAACAAAACTACATAACCTATAAAACGTTTTTGTGCTTCAAGCACGAAATATCCGGTAGGTTCTTCAGGGGTAAGGGGAAAGTAACCTGTGTTTCAAACACAAGAGTCTAGGGAGCAGACAGGAGGAGCGAGTCCAAAGTACGGGCACGTATTTCAATAAGTAATATTTCACTTTTCGCATGGCCCTACCGCTCGCTACGGGGGCTCAAGAAAAGGAAACTAACCAGGTACTAACCCAAACGTAACCCAAGACATACCCAAAATCAAGAAAAATCTGTTTTGAAATTTAACCGTAAAAAAATAAAAAATAGCAACGGGGTTCGAACCCGGGCCGCCGCCGATAGTCGCTGAATTGAGACCTAACCTCTCGACCACGAGGGGGCATCGCGAGGCATGGCACGAATATAATCGATCGAGTCAACGGCACCTACACTAGATGGCGTTGGAGTCAACTAGCTCCTCCTGTCTGCTCCCTAGACTCTTTTGTTTCAAACGCGGTAACAGCTGAAATATGTGCGTCGAACATTTGCGCGCGCCAGGGCTCGGTTGCGTGCTCAAAACTCTTAGCTGGAAAGCTCAGATTTAAACAAGAGTTCAGAGTTTACCCTAGAACCTTCCGCAAGACGTGTGCGGTTTCCAATAGTGTGACCTTCGGCACTTCCTTAGCTGATGGGTGACCTGGCAGCATTTTGAGGTACTGATCATAACCATTCTTTATTGTACCTAATGCTCCTACTATAAGTGGCACTGTTTTAGTTTTAAAATTCCACATGCTACTGTGATAGCCGAGGGCTACCACCTGATTTAGTTTAAATTGTTTCAAACAAATTGTTTTTAAAATTATTTTTAATTGTTTCAAAAATTAAATTAGGATTGAGCTAGCTCACCAATAAATAAATAAAATAAGTTTCGAATTAGAACGCCAAGAGAGAACATTCAAATAAAATAATAATATTATTTTAATAAACAAAATTTAAATTGAAATCTAACTTTCAAGAAGTAATGCCAGAATCGCGTCAAAAGTTAATAATTTTTGCCAAGAAAAGTGTACGACAAAAGCACCTATCATAAGCCATATTATAATAAAACTAACTTACTATTGGAATATATTCCAAATAAACGGCATCGTGTTCAACTTCACAAGAGTCGAGAACCGATCTAAATCGCGATTGACTTATACTTTTTTTTTCGACTGCATCATACCGCGTGACTAGAAAAACTAACTTCACGGTATAACAAACACTAGTTGCACCCTTCAAAAACAGGTCACCCCAAATAAAAAAAAAAGAAAACCATTGGCCAGGGGGCGTTTCTAATAAGAAAATTCCCAAAACAAAGCCAATTGAAACGAAATGCGAAAAACCGTGTTCTCCAATTTTAATTACCTTAATTTGGTCTAGATCGGAATTTAAAAAGCATGTAGGAACTGATTTTAATGGGGTACTTAAGTTTGGAATTAAAAAAAAAGCGTGTGCACTATGTGCGCATATCAGAAGTGAAACTTCTTAAACTTAAACGCCCTAGCCTCGGATTTGGTTAAAAAGTAGTTTTTTTTTAAATATACCACTCAATTAACAAAAAGGGAAGCCCTAAATGAAAAAAAATATTCTTCATAAAGGTTTTGCTTATGTCTTGACAAGGTAATAGAGCAAACCCCATATTTTTATCTTGTAAACTAACAAAGAAATCACACTAATTAAAAGCCCCAGCCTTATACATATCTTAACGGATTTGGTTAAAAAGTAGATTTTTTAAATGTAACACTCAATTAACAAAAAGAGAAGGCCTAAATGAAAAAAAAATATTCATAAAAGTTTCGCTTATGTCTTGACAAGGTAATAGAGCAAATCCCATATTTTTTGCTTGTAAACTAACAAAGATATCGCAATAACAATTCGTTTCACCAGGTCGTGTCGCTCGTCGTGTATCGCCCGCCATGTGACGCGATCGCCCGCCGTGTGATGCTCGCCCGCCGTATGTCGGGGATCGCGACCTTCAAATTTTACTACCGGCGCGCGTTAAGAAGTTTCACTTCAAAAGCATGTACCTAATAATTGTTATAGGGTAATTAAAATTATAATTTGGAACACTCGGCGGGAGGAATTTAGAAAACATGTTAAAACGCTGATTGCCATATTAAAATTTTCGGCTTCGTGCTCTTAGTAATTACATTTAATAGCTGCAGGTGTAGAATCCAGATTTTTCTAGGAGAAAACAAGTCGAAAAAGTTGGTATAAAAGCGAAAAACTCTCTGGGAAAAAGTTAGTCTTAACATAACCTTCACGCGTAGCACGTCATTCTGCCCAAAAATATGGGAACTTGGTCTGAAAACAATCTTCTCGCGTTGTAGCACGTCATTCTGGTTGAATGGGACTCGGGAAATTTCTAGTATAAATTTATTTTTCAAGTATATTACTCTGTCCAAATGGTTACAGTATTGACCAAACCGTAAATAGTGTCTCGAAAGTACTAGAGGCTCGTGGAAGTTAAATAAGTAATGAAGTAAATTCATTTCGTCGGCTCGAAAAATAATGTAAAGAAAGGTTGTTTGAAATTCGTCTCTCGTCGAGGAAGAAGGTGGTCTAAAAGCTATTAAGGCTAGAATAGCAGGTTCCGGATTAACATTAAGTCCTAGACAGTAAGTTTAGTTTTAAATCATAATGCTTAGGGTGCCTGTATATTTAGTAACATTTATTGTTGTATATCTCCGAGAATTTCATGAGTATCACATTAAAACAATTCAGTGCTAGCGTCACTCTGTATTTATTAGGGACTTAGGGAATGTAGAAGTTGTGTTTACCATGGTCTTTGAGTGAATTTAAACTCTATGGAAAGTTTGATACAAAGTAAATCACTGTAGTTAAGTATTAATGCTAATGAATTTTCTTTTTATTAGGCCGTAACTGATTGACTGGCTAGCGTTTAATTATCATATTCTCAGATAGAATTTAAGCCCCAAGGAAAGTGTGGTACAAAGTAAAACCCAGCGCGTTAAGTGTTGTGTTATTGAAATTTTCTTTTTATTGTGTCACAACTGATTGTCTGGCAAACTTTAAATACCTAGGTCATATCAGAAATTATCTGAACAAATTTGAGCCAACCACGGATTAAAATATAAAAATGCTCCCTTTACATTTAAATTGTGTGTTCCCTTAAATTCAAAATCTCAATTGTTATTTTAAATTGAAAGTAATTTGGGCTGCGATCATTTAATTATAACTAAGGTTAGATTTGAGTACTGGAAAGTGGAATGAAGTTGCTTTAAACTAGGTGGAGAAATATGGGTAGTTGTCCATGTTGTCTAGGTAAATTATTTTCAACGAAATAGGGTGTCAACACGCTGGTACTGCGAACCTGGTTTCAAAAAATGAACAGAAGTTGAAGAAAAGGCCAAAAAAAACCAGCAAGTACCAAAAAGGGTGAAATCGGCGTTCATTACACTACTGATCTCGATTTCCAGGTCCATGTATTTATTGATTTTCTCAGTTTCTTTTGACATGGATGTTCGGATCATCTGTGACAGCTATATCGATCAGTAAGCAGGTATTCTCCCTTTTATTGTGTACCACTATGTCTCGTCGGTTGACTGAGATGGTTCTGTCCATTACTATCGGAAGATCGGGACATGCCACATGATAGGTACGTCGTTGATGTTTACGACTTTCCCTGGTTGACCCATACTAACGCATACAATTTGCAACACAGTAAATGCGTTTGTTTATATCGGATGTAAGTGTTAGTGAGTTGCTGTAATATTTGGTGTTTTATGCATTATGTAATTATTAATTCGTTACCAGTGAATGCCGTTAATATATTTCCATGTAGATTATGATTATATTGTGATTATGGTACTCACAAAAAATATAAAAGAATGAATGCAGAGACTAGGTCGCGTGGGAATTACAGGTGTTATGAGAACGGTACCCACCAGGGCTCTTAAGATACTCACTGGCTTGCCGCTCCTCTACATATACCTGGATCATGAGGTCTACATACGAACTGAAAAGTCTCGGTCATCTAAGGGACAGTAATAGCCCAAGGGAACACATGAAAGTCTAGGGGGGTGGCTGTTGGATGTCCGTAACTGTTAATAAGAGCGAACAATATACTGCACACCTGAAGACCTCTCAAATTTCACATGTCCGATAGGGATACGTGGAGAGGGGAGGATCGCAACCCACGTCTAGTTAATGGGAATATCCGGTATACGGACGACTCTAGGGCGGATAATTGTACTAGAGCGGGTGTGCGTGGATAAATCACGGGGTCGAGGCTTGTTTCGCCCCTGGCAGTTACGCAAGCGTTTTCCAGGCCGAGGTGTATACGATCCTCAAATGCGGCAATGAGAACCTGTTAAAAGCCTTCAGAGGGAAGGACGTCTACATCTGCTCGGACATCAGAGCTACTCTGTGTTGGCTTTTCAGTCTGAGAGAATCCATTCTGCGCTGGTCTCTAAGTGCATAGACGCCTTGGGGACCTTAGCCGGGCTTAATAGGGTAAGTCTTGTTTGAGTTCTGGGACACTCGAATGCCCTGGGGAACGAAGAGGCTGATCGTCTGTTACGACGGGGTTCCGCAATGCACCCAATAGGGTCTGAGTCTGTAATAGGTAACAGAAATGTGCGATAAATAAGTCTAATGGCATATGACGCGCGAAACTAAGGAAAATACCATATATAAAACTACTACCCTAAAAATAAATTTGGTGGCCTAAATATTTAAAATAATCTGCAGAAATATTTTAATGGCCGCATGGTGCATCATTGGTTTCATAGAAACAAATCAAAAGCATTTTCCGGATCCGCAACCGCTAAATTTGCAATCCCTTACGTTTAAATGCACCTTTTGAAACTATCGTGTCATCACGCAGCAAAATAATAAGTTCACTATTTTGAGATCAACGTAGTGTCATGCGGCCAGAATATCCCAAAATATGGTGAGACCAACGCGGCCTTATAAGGTACTCAGCGTGTTAAGAAAGTTTAAGCAATGCTAAAAATAACAAGAAGTTGAATTTTAGCAGAAGCACATAAGGCACATTTGCCAAAACTTTTTGCTTCTGATTTTTCTTATTATTTATTTAATATAGATATTCTACTTGTCCACCAGGGCGTCGATTGTCTAGTCAGTAGAACAACTCGCACGTGGAAAGAGAAGGTGTAATAGGGATGTAAACTTATGGTTTTTCATGCGATGGAAACAATTACATATTTGAAGAATGCAATAAATCCCTATTAAACCATCGCCTCCAGTGGTGTTGCTAGACGATTCTTGATAAGATGAACGATAGCGATCAACCAGCGATTGCATTTTATTTTCGAAACAGAAGAAAAATAAAATAAGTTTTTGCTACACGGTTACTGGCTACGACTCGGCCGTCCGATCCAATTTTAAATTGGATGTGTGCGCCAATCTTATCACGACAAAGATATAGATGCCCGAATCAAATAATCGCATCAGGGCGTGAATTCAGGAATCATTGAAACAACCCTCGCGTAGCAAAAAAAAGATGTAAACCTATTGATTTTCATGTGAAAGGAACAATCGCACAGTTCGCACCTTCTCTTCCCATGTGAGGTCTGTTCCAATTACCCATTACTAGAGAATACAGTAGACGCTTCCCGGACCCCGGTCACAGGGCTTCAGAGTTTTGCGCACATCACATTGTTGACAACACTATATCATTATCACGGCACGTGCCGTGTCTTCATGTCATGGTTTAGCGAATTGCTTTCAAGTGGTCTCGTAGGTCAGTGGTTGGATGCTGTGTTTGTGATACGGCGGCCCGGGTTCGATTCCCATCGATGTTTTTTTAATTTTTTTCAAAGTTATGATTGTTTTTATTTTTAAATTTGGGTTACTTTTGTTTGGTTGCGCCATGCGCGAAGTGCAAATGATATGTAAAACACCTATGAAGCCCTGTGGCCCGATCCGGGCAACGTCTTGTGAGAATACGGGTCCAGAATTCACGCCCTGGGGTAATTCTTAAGTCATTGAAGCAACTCTGACGTGGGAAAAGATTATATAATAGAGAGGTATTGTATTCGTCAAATAGCAAGCTTCTAGGGACAGACACAGAGTATTGATTTAAAGCATCGCGCGTGCGTGCTTGCGATGTATGTAGTAGCGTCTTCCGACTGCGGTCTGTTTTCAACTTTTCTGTTCGATTCCAGGACGCGACCCGACGTTGGCCGAATCGGCAGAATTACCCATGTCATTGTTTATAATTAGACGTTAGCGCGTACATCCTTGCTTTCGTTCGGCTTCGGGTGCTGGCGTTCAGCTATAATCGGCATTCGCGCCATAATTCAAAATCAGAGTCAAGGCATGTTGTAATTATATTGAATGCAGTGGAATGTATTCGCGGAAACAGATGCAAGCTGCTGTATATCCACTATAATACGGCTTTTGTTAAATATATCATGGTTTTTAGTTAGATAAAGCAAAATATATTGTAGAAAGTGCTGATAAAGTACGGGCACCTATTACAATATGTCTTCGCGATGCAACCAGTGCTTTGTAAGTCCGCTGATGGTCTAGGGGTCTGGATGGTTAGCCTTCACTTCGGCGACCCTGGTTCAAATCCCGTCGGTTTCTTTTTATTTTTTTAAGGTTATATTTCTAAACAGTTTTTTTCTTGATTTTGGGTATGTCTGCCATGCGAAAAGAGAAATATTACTTGTTGTAATACGTGCCCGTACTTTGTCAGCACCTTCTACGAAATGTTTTGCTTTATCTAACTTAAAACCAGGATATATTTAACAAAAGCCGCATTATAGTGGATATACAGCAGCTTGCATGTGTTTCCGCGAATACATTCCACTGCATTCAATACATATCACAACATGCCGTCATTCTGATTTTGAAGCCGAATGCAAGCAAGGATGTACGCGCTAACGCCTAGTTTGTTTATACAGTAAGACAATCCCTAGGTCTTTACGATACACTGAATAGCAGCGGTCAGATACTGTGCTTGTGCTCGTCAGATCCGGGTTCGACTCCCGTCAGTGACAAGCCATGTTTTTTATTGTTTTTTAAGGTTATGTTTGTTTCGTTTTTTTAAATTTGGGTTAGTTTTATTTGGTTGCGCCCCGAAGCGAGCAGATGGCATTGCATAAAGTTAAAAAAAAATACGTGATGTATCTCTTTACTTTATTTAATATATAAACAATGCCTGAAATTTGTTCCAATGAGTTATTGCAGCGAAACAGCCTTTTCTTGTGAAGAGAAGGTGTGTAAGGAAATAGGAATGTATTGTGTTCTTAATATATGCGCTTGCTCCCGTCGCATGATACATCTCACGTGATGGCTGCTCCAGTAACTGGAATATTTACGTTCTGAACTTCATGGCCCGTATAGTCAAACACTGCATAATATCAGAAAAAAAACATGTAGTTCAAAACTGAAGTCTATAGGATCTACACACTAGCTCAAATTAGACATGATTATAGTCAGTGTCTCTGGTATAGTGTTTATATGGGTATTTTTCGCACTTGTAATTTTCGAACGGGTCCCATTTGAGTGACGACTGACATTATTGACATTGACACTAATTTGTTTGACACTTGTGACAGACGAAGTGCCTTTCTTTTTCATGTAGCACGTTGAGGAACTGCGTGAATTATGAGGTTTGTGTTAAGTTTTTACATTCTCTTATATGTTTTAACTAGTTAGTATTAATATAATTGTTACCTACAAATCTTTCTAAAACCATATTTAATATATCGTATATATTTTCCTACAGAACATTTGTTTGTATACTTTACTAGGAATGCCAATCAATTGCACCACATTGTGGTGCATTTAAATTTCGAATGCTTTTGTTAATAAGAAAATAAGGACTCGCCCTTAACATTTATATTTCATTTACAGTTCTCTAAAACTTCAGAAGAGGCTAGCCGCCTCTGTTATGCGATGTGGCAAGAAAAAAGTGTGGTTAGATCCAAATGAAATCAACGAGATTGCTAACACCAACTCCAGTATGTATCTGGGTTTAATATAATGTTTATATCCTACATTTGTTTTTCTCTTAACAGGACAGAATATCCGTAAATTGATCAAAGATGGTCTTATCATCAAAAAGCCTGTTGCTGTACACTCCAGGGCTCGAGTACGCAAAAATACTGAAGCCCGTAGAAAAGGAAGGCATTGCGGTTTTGGTAAGAGAAAAGGTACTGCCAATGCTCGTATGCCACAGAAGGTATGTTGTATGAATAGTTACTCATGCTAAACCAAATTTATGCAATTATAAGTTGTTCAATTCTGAATATTGCTTGAAAAATGATAATGCTTGGCTTTGGGAAGTTTTGATGTGGTGAGTGTCAAAACTGTTAAAAATTCTTTAGCTATTATAGACAGGCAACTATAATCGCCAAAATAAATACGTATTGCACTGACTGTTAATTTAATAAGAACATTGAAAAATTTCAGAAGACAACTTTATCACATGAAATTTTAAAATAATGTGGACATATTTTATTTTATGGAAGAAGTACATTATTGCTGAATTGCAAGGGCTAATGTGGTGTTAATGTAAATAATGTGTGCATACAAATTTTATAGAACTAACAAATGTTGTATTATCTTTCTGTGTTTTGACCATGATGAAACCTACAAATCCATGTAATATCTATGAACTTGGATAACTTAACAGCACTAGTTGACAGTCAATAAACATTAATTTGGAAATAAATACTATCCCAATATTAAATTAAATATGCAATTAGAGTCCTTAACAAGAATTATATTAATTAAAAACTCATTATTGCCTATATAAAGAAAAGTAAAATGAATTTTTAAAGAAGAATCAAATTTTACTTCTGGCTCAAGATATAATATTTATAGGAATTATGGATCCAAAGGATGCGTGTATTGAGAAGACTCCTAAAGAAATACAGGGAAGCCAAGAAAATTGACAGGCATCTTTACCACTCCCTGTACATGAAAGCCAAGGGTAACGTGTTTAAGAACAAGAGAGTCTTGATGGAATACATCCACAAAAAGAAGGCTGAGAAGGCACGTGCCAAGATGTTGTCTGACCAAGCTAATGCCAGAAGGCAAAAGGTAAGATATTAATATAGGGTCCTACAATAGTGCATTGATTTCTATAGTTTTTTACCATACAAGTTTAAAAATATGCTTCTAGTACTAACCTAATATATGTCACTTCTGTGAAGACGAGGACTTTATATTGTTGCGTTAGAATTTAGTAATTTAAAAAAATTACTAATCAATATAAAATTTTATTAATTTTCAAATGAATTTTTTGTCAACAGGTCAAACAAGCACGTGAAAGGAGAGAAGAGAGAATTGCGACCAAAAAGCAGGAAGTTCTCCAAAATTTCCAGAAAGAAGACGAAGCTGCAGCCGTCAAGAAATGAGGTTATAATAGATTTATGTTATTAATAAAAGATCTTTAAAAGACAAAATATTCGTTTTAGTCTTCATTTTGAAAGATGAGAAATATGTTACAATGCTTCTTAGACAATTATATAAGGTAGACTGGGGCAAATCGGTTATAAAATTTGAATAGTTTAAATTAAATCTTAAAATGTGGCTTTATTTGTTCTTTTATTAAAATGGTTGATACCACATTAAATTCACCGCTTCCTAAGCTATAGAATCTATGTATTAAAAATTTTTTTTGAGTAAAGGAAGAAAACGATTTTACATATTTTTTAAAATGTTGACAATATGTTACATTTGCCCCGTCCAATGGGGCAAATGTAACAAATAGTTCTAACGTGGCAATAAAGTTACATAGGAAAACATTTGGGGCAATTGTAAAAAGGTATTTGTTCCTCTAAAATTTGCTATGCAGTTTATTTATTTATTTCAAAAAATAACAGAACTGCCTAGTATTAAAAAATATATGATAAACAAACCGCTATTTAATGCGTAAAAAACGTTTGAAAAATGATATAATACATTACCATAACAGATAAAAAATCTCAACTCTAATCATAAAGTAAGTACACTAAATCGCAATAAATAAAAAAAGAAAGTTCTGAACTTAAGTTATCAACAAATATTCATCCCGGCAAATTTAACGTTAAATGTCAATCCGGACCCTCTTCTATCTTCTGTTGGCTCTGGAAGAATTCTTAATATATCTGCAGTGTCGACCAAAGATCTGTCCTCAATAGCTGGCCAAACGAATTTATTTTTTTTTAGTCTGAGAAAATTAATCAGCCACTCATCACTTTCTTCATTTTTCTCCATGAGTTTACCAACATAATGAACAATTTTCTTTTTTGTAGGGAATTGAACAATAACCCATTTATTCTTTTCTAGAATTGTATCTTCAAAACAGTCCTGATTTTCTTGTGATAGTTCCTCTGAAAAGTGCCCGTTATCTGATTCTTCATAAGTGGGAAGCTCATCATCAGATTCACTCGAGGAGGTAGATGCCTTCGTAGATTTAGATTTCCGTTTTGAGAGTTGATGTTCCTTTGGCTCCTCTCGTGCAGTAATCACTTCAGCACCAGCTGCCACTCTTCGTTTTGGTACCTTGGCTGAAACTTGATTTTGTTTGATACATTCTAGTAGAAGCTTTTCAAACGAAACACTTTCCAATTTAGACGTTGAGTTACTGTCAGCGGCAACGTTATTTGATAACCCACTGAAACCAGGTTCATTGTCAGGGATGACTGTTACATTTGCTACAACGGTTTCCGGATTGGGGCCTTGAACATTTTGTGATTCCCATCGCTTTAAGGCATCAGCGTCGAACTTCTCCCTCGGTACCACTTCGTCATTGAAAGGTGAAATTCCGGCTTTTTTAAATCCGTTTACAATAATATTGGGTTCCGTTTCCTTCCACACTTCCGCTATAAATCTAGAAAATATATTTTTTGGTAGCTTCCTTCCTATATTATGGCGCTGCCATTTTACCAATTTTTGGTCCCATCTAGCTTTGACAGAACGAAAAACCGCAATATCAAGCGGTTGTAACAAATGAGTCGTGTAAGGTGGTAACTTTAGAATTGTGATGTTTTCTTGAGCTGCTAGTTCAATTACAGATGGTGAGACATGTGATGAGTGACCATCATATAATAAAAGAACTGGTCTTTTCTGACCCAAGGCAGGAATAACTGTGTTTTTAACGTAATTAAAAAATATTTCGCTGTCCATCCAACCCTTCTTACTTGATGCATAGGATTGTCCTGGAAAAATGGAATCAGGTGCTTGCCATTGGTCCCATAGGTAAGAGCCTTTAAATATTACTAAAGGGGGTGCCTTTTGTCCATCAGCACTTGCCATTATACAAACCGTTATATTTTCACGGCCTGGGGTACTTGTTATGCGAGCGCAAGGTTTACCCCGCTGCCCCACCACTTTTGTTTTACTCGGGTCTATACAAAAACTGCTTTCGTCGAGATTCCAGATCTGTCCGGGTTGATCCACAAGATTTAATTCGGTTAAAGTTGACTTTAACAGCGAGAAGTAGCCATAAATGACAAATGGGTCAGTTGCTTTCTTGCGCGCGTATTCCACAGATTGTGGGACTTTTATGCTCAAATTATTTCTCTTCTTGAAATTCAAAAACCAATCACATCCCGGAACGCCATCTTTAAAGGGAGTTACTATTATGTTTTCCTTCACAAAAGTAGCGACTTGGTGCAAAACTTCCCTTTTTGACAAGCCGAATCCCCATTTCTCCAAAGTTTTCAATGCTGTAGCCAGTTGTTCCTCCTGTTCCCGAGTGAAGACGGTCAGTCGACCCCTGGTTTGCTTCTTTATGCCACGAAGACCTTTTGCACGGCTATATATTGTCGAATAAGGTATTTTATAGATTTTGGATGCTCTGTAAATAGTCATTCGGCCAGCCACATATTCCCGCACGGCCACTTTTACGTCATCTTCCGAATACACGGGGTTTTGCAGCTTTTTTTTGTAGCAGCGAACCATCTATAAAGAAAATAAGAATATAAGGGGCAAATGTATCATATGGGGCAAAAGTATTTTATTCATATATTGCAATTGCCCCATACCATCAAAACAAGCGGGGCAAATGTAACATATGGCACTAATAAAAAACAGTTAATAAAACATCGAATTTAAAAATATTTTACACTAATATAACCCTTCTATAGAAGGATGGTCGATAACATCAATTACCTACCTTAATAATGCGGCTTTATTGATTTCCATAAAAGCATGTGCCAAACTAAACTTTTAACCTTGATGGCGGCACAACCCCGGTCGATAGTGCAGATCGAACTGAAGAGAGCGGTGGCGTGCGAAACTCACCAAGGCGTTCAGGTGGGAGGCAAATATTGATATTGACGTCGCGGAGAAGCAAGTTTTGATTATATGGCGGTATTATGAGCTACTGTTACATTTACCCCATTTCCACATTTGCCCCAGTCTACCTTAGTCCACAAATATTTTCTTTGGGTTAAAATTTTTCCCAGTCTGTTTTAAATCTACAGTACACCATTATTGTGCAATATGACGTACATTTGATTTGAGTATCAAATTTTCCTTATTGCCAATGAAAATAAGTTCAAATTAAATTATCATTAATTTTCTGAGTAGCTATACTTTAATAAGATAAAGTATGTAATATTGTGTTATTCGATGTTATATCATGAAGCCCTTTGATATGCATTGGAAGTATCTTTTAGGCTTTATGTTAGCAAACAACTCGATTCCACTTAATTTTCGACTTGGGGACAAAACACTTTGCAATTCTGTCTAGTGCAAAAATTGTTTGGCAAAACTGTAAAGTTGCAGGAAAACAAAAGTGACCAATAGTTACAAAATCCTTATAGAGGGATTTTTCAAATAATTGTTTCATAGTTGACAAAGCGTTAACTAATCCCAATAATACATAAAGGAAAATAATTCAAAAAAATGATTGTGAAAACAATACATAATAAACAAATGAATGCCAAAATATATAGGTAATGAACAGAAAGAAAAAAAAAACAGTGAAATACAAACATCACAGAAAATATTCTAGGTCCTCTCATCATTATAATACTCTAAGAAACAGTAATGCAAGTTCTCTTCCTAGGAAGTGATTACACGTACTTTATATATTCCTTCTGTCTTCAAGATCTTCAGGAAGGCGGTTAAAAATATTACAGGTTTTATAAATTAGGGAGTCTTTGTGAGTGTTCTCCTAGGCTAGGTATTGGCAGTCAGAGATTGTTGCTCTTCCTCGTATTATATTTATTACTAGATATAATGACGTAGCATTGTCGCCATATTTCTTAAGCACTAGATACACAATTTCGAAAATAAAGATATAAGGAAAGGAATAAGATTTCGTGCTGTTTAAATAATGTTCCGCAAGAATCACGAAAATTCGGTCTGCAAATAATTTACCTCAATGGTCTCTTAGAAAGTCAAATAGATATTGGCTGCAAAATCCCCAAAAAAGCAATACCATACCTCAAAGTAACTTCCAAATGTGATAAATAGATTGACCCAAACCGTTTTTCCCGGCTCATTGGACACAATCCTAATGGCGTAACATCCCTTTACAAGCTTTTGTTCAAGCCGTGGTTATCTTTGAATATAAAAAAAATATGTTCAAAGGTGGTTATGGATCTGGAACTTCAATTTGTCATCAATCATAATGGCAAGGAACAAACCTGATGAACTGGTCATTTTCTAGCTCACGATCATCATAAACTTTCAACCGTCAATTACTTGTTCTGTATCATCAATAAATCCTGCTGGGTGTGTGACTAGAAAATTGTGGTGTCGTCTGCAAAGACAGTAAAACAACTTCGAATATTAAATGAGGTAAGATCATTCGCATAGAACAGGTAGAGTTAAGAGGGGCCAAGTGCACTGATCCCTGGAGTATCCCGGGAACTATCCCAAGCAGCCGACGCTCCGCCCCCCCACCCATAATTTGGCGTTTCTCTCGGAAAGAAACTGAAGCCATTTAATTGGAATGCCCCTCTGAAGGCGTACTGAGAAAACTTCCTGTGACTGCTCACACAGCTAAAAGCCTTGGAAAAAAAATACAGAATTTTGCCGCTGTCACATCTTTCCCATTCAGACCTCTAAACAACCCCTCCAGAAAGCAAAACACTGCATTTCCCGAAAATCAAACTAAGATACGCTAAAAATGGTATCTCTGCAAAAGGCAATCATCTTCTCTTTACAAGTGACTGGATGATCTTTGAGACGAGGGTAAAAGTGAAATTGGAAGGAACAACTGCACTCTTTAGGCAAGATGAAAAGGTGCCAGTATTAAATGAGATGTTTATTGAATTTGCCAGGACATTATAAGAGCCCGATCAGGGAGATTAAGAACTAACGGATATTTCATTTAATTCCAGAGGTCAGACAGGGATTAATTGATAGTCGGAATAAACCATAAGAAATGGATCAACTAGGGAAAATAAGTGAAGAGAAAGGACTCACACTGAACACCAAAAAAACTAAATTTATGACTATCACAAAATCATAACAAAGACGAGAACTATGGGTTGAAGAGGAGCTAGTAGAAAAAGCGCACAAGTACTTAGGAGCAATAGTCAATGAAAACAAAGACTATGCTGCAGAAAAAGATCAATAATGATTGGACAAGCTAGAACTTTGTTCAATAAAATGAGAAAAGTACATAGTCTACATCTTAAAATCAAAATGTTCAAATATTACGTGTTTCTAGTACCAGGTACCTACTGTTGTATGGAATGGAAGCTTGGACCCTTAAGAAAAATAACACTGATCGTCTGGAAGCATTTGAGATGTGGGCTTATAAAAGAGTCCAAAGAATAAGTTGGGTGAGCAGAACAAGCAACTATAAACTACCTATTGATAAAGATGGTGAATTGTTTCGGGGTACATTACTGTTTTCAGGCAGGATAGAAGCCTAACTGTTTCCGGCAGGAGTCGGGGTGGGGGTGTTCTCTTGGCCATAAGAGGTGGCCTATCTCTCTGCTCGTGTTGACGTTCGGTTTGATGGTGCTGATGTTGAGGTTCTTTGAGTAAGGGTGGCCTCTGATAATAATCTATATACAGTCTATTTTATGGTAATATTGTACCAGATTGTAATGTACGTGCAAGCGTTTATTTTTGATTGGTTGGAAAGCTTGAATTTTCTTCAAGGCAACATAGCTTCATTATAGTGGGGGACCACTGTGTCCAAGTTGTCTTCCTATTACAGGGTTGATGTTGCAGATTCGTACGTTGAGCACAATTTTGAATGGTCATGGTAATCTTACATTTGATTGCATTAATTGCCACTCGATCGCATGATCCCTTGGTATCAGAGGACAACCACCACCCTACACTTCATGTTGGTTGTTGGTGTCAACTGCAATGTGACTGATGGTAAACCGAAAGAACTTATAAGCTGAATAATTCCTTCAGGTATAATTTTAGAAGGGCTGACTTTCAACTTTTGTATCAGCTGTCTCTGAGTATCGATTGGGGGGATCTGTTGGGATGTACTGATATGAATTTGGCGGTTGGGGTATTTTATGAAAAAAATTATGAGCTTTTTGATGTTACTATATTCCTAAGTGTAAGCCCTCAAAAAAGTATCCCCCTTAGTTCAATAACCAAATAATAAGATTAATTGCAACTAAAAAGAAGTTAAGAAATAGACTTAAAAGGGATTTATCAGTCCGAATCTATATAACCAGTTTCAGGGTGTCAGAGGAAAATAATTAAAACTAACATTAAGCATATGGCTTACTTGGTCGGCATACAGAGGGGCATTATTGTCTCCGACCCTGGATCTTCCTGGCAGTTTATCAATAGCAAAAGAGATAGCACATTCATTCCTTGGGGGATGACAAGGTTTCCGGTGGAGCTGCCATTGCCGGCGCCTTTGCGGACCACTTTGTGTCTATGGTGTGAATGCAGGGAATGTGTCTGGACGCATTTGGTCATTGAATTTGAGTAGCATTACAGAGGATGACATGCTTGAAATATTTAAAACGATTAAAGTGAGGAGGTCAATCGGTTTGGATGGGATTCCTCTATATTGTCTTAAGGGATGTTTGGAGGCTTTCTTGACCCCTTTACTATATATCCTCAATTAAAGCATTGACACACTTGTTTTCCCGGACAAATGGAAAAAGGTTAGGGTTTGTCGCCAGTCTTCAAGAAGTGGGATAAACAGAATATTCAAAATGGCAGGCCAATAAGCATATTATCAGTCCTGGCTAAGGTCTTTGAATCTCTTATACAGGGTGGTCCTCAAGTAATGGGACACAGAGCAGCAGTAAATTATTCACTTCAAAACATAACGATTTAGCGCAATTTTTATCATCCGAAAATTTATATTAAGACAGATACAGGGTGTCAAAGTTAAAAATATTATTTCGAGTTTTTTAGATATTTTCAAAAGTTTTCGGAGCATTGGGTTAAAATTTGGTGTAGGGGGGTTTTTTGAGGCGGGAAATAACAATCTGGGCTTATTTTCTTCTATCGGATAGAGGGCGCTACGAGCAGCACTTTTCTTACTGTTGAACCGCAATAACTTGTTGTCACTAGGTATAATAAGACTTATCACTCCTAATTAATAATCTTACGACTTTTTTACGTAAAAAAGGTACTATCTTGTCAAATAACGCTAAAGTTGATAGTTTTCGAAATATTTGCTATTTTAATACTCAATGACCTGTCCGTTGTTTGAGATCCAGCAGAAATAATTCTTCAATACAAGTTGTTTTTGAATAATTGACGGGTAAATAAAACACAAAATTTCAAACTTTTGTTTATAATATTTTACAAGAGGAAAACGATTTTTTTGGTTAAACTTTTACAAAATCATTTTAAAAATACCAACGTTATATGATAAAATAAGAAGTATTACCTTAGATGTTACATTAAAATAGCAAATATTTCGAAAACTATCAAGTTTAGCGTTATTTGACAAGAGTACCTTTTTTACGTAAAAAAGTCGCAAGATTATTAATTAGGAGTGATAAGTCGTATTATACCTAGTGACAACAAGTTATTGCAGTTCAAAAGTAAGAAAAGTGCTGCTCGTAGCGCCCTCTATCCGATAGAAGAAAAATGAGCCCAGATTGTTATTTCCCGCCCCAAAAAACCCCCCTACACCAAATTTTAACCCAATGCTCCGTAAACTTTTGAAAATATCTAAAAAACTCGAAATAATTTTTTTAACTTTGACACCCTGTATCTATCTTAATATAAATTTTCATATTATAAAAATTGCGCTAAATCGTTATGTTTTGAAGTGAATAATGTACTGCTGCTCTGTGTCCCATTACTTAAGGTAAGGACCACCCTGTATCCTGTATATAGGCATCAGATATGGCTCTGTATCGGGTTAACTCTCGATTCATCAACACGGTTTTTTAAAGAAGAGATCAACTACTAGCAACTTGATTAATGTTACCCAGTACATTTCTGATGTTTTGGGTCGTCGATGTCAGGTTGACGTTGTATACACTGACTTTACGAAAGCGTTCGACACAGTTTCACATTCAATTTTGCTGAGGCGACTTGGTAATAACGTTGGCAATAAGTTTGACTTTAGTGATTCTGTTGTGAAATTTTTTGAGTCGTATTTGAATATTAACTACGGACACAATACGTGAGCATAAGGGGCCACTACTCGGAACCGTTTATTGCAACTTCGAGCATTCCACAG